>WNWK01054201.1:0-11629 GCA_009830355.1 Cherax destructor | reverse complement strand
TTTGCAGATGACACCGAATCTGTATGACAGTGTCCACCATTGAAGACACTGCAAGACTCCAAGCAGACATAAACCAAATCTTTAAATGGGCTGCAGAAAACAATATGAAGTTCAATGATGAGAAATTTCAATTACTCAGATACGGAAAACGTGAGGAAATTAAAATATCATCGGAGTACAAAACTAATTCCAACCACACAATAGAGCGAAAAACTAATGTCAAAGACCTGGGAGTTATCATGTCAGAGGATCTCACCTTCAAGGACCATAACACCTTAGCAATCGCATCTGCTAGAAAAATGACAGGATGGATAATGAGAACCTTCAAAACCAGGGATGCAAAGCCCATGTTGACACTTTACAAATCGCTTGTTCTATCTAGGCTGGAATATTGCTGCACACTAACTGCACCTTTCAAGGCAGGTGAAATTGCTGATCTTGAAAATGTGCAGAGAACCTTCACGGCACGCATAACTGCGATAAACCACCTCAATTACTGGGAATGCTTGAAGTTTCTAAACCTGTACTCCCTACAACGCAGGCGGGAGAGATACATTGTTATATACACGTGGAAAATTCTCGAGGGATTAGTACCAAACTTGCACACGAAAATCACTCCCTACGAAAGCAAAAGACTCGGCAGGCGATGTAACATCCCCCCAATGAAAAGCAGGGGTGCCACTAGCACGTTGAGGGATGACACAATAAGTGTGAGGGGCCCAAGATTGTTCAACTGCCTCCCAGCATACATAAGGGGGATTACCAACAAACCCCTGGCTGTCTTCAAGCAGGCACTGGACAGGCACCTAAAGTCGGTACCTGACCAGCCAGGCTGTGGTTCATACGTTGGACTGCGTGCGGCCAGCAGTAACAGCCAGGTTGGTCAGGCTCTGGTCCCACATATGGCCTGGTCACAGACCGGGCCGTGGGGGCGTTGACCTCTGGAATTCTCTCCAGGTAAACTCCAGATACTCAGGCGAGAGAGAAACGTCCACACCCGACAAAGGCTGGCGCAGAAGTCCGACACAAAACTTAACTTCTACAATGTTTTTTGAGATTATAGGGACACTGAGAAGAGCGCCATCCTCTGCCATCATCTCCTCCAAGGTATGCAAATGTAAGTATTTCTTATTTATATAAGTGTGAATATTTCTTATTTATAAATTAAAGTGTAAATATTTCTTATTTATAAATTTTGCACTTGGTTTGTGTGATAGTGTTGGTTGCTTTCTGCTGAAACCGACCACCACCATGGCTTATGGTCAGTGGCCCTTATACCCAACAACAACAAATGTGGGGAATTGTCGGAGATTGTCTATCTGGGACACCGCCACTTGCAACAACAATCTCTCGGGGAGATGAAAGACTAATATAATTTTACCGCAGTCACTCCCGCAAGGTGTGTGAGAAATTTTCCCACTCCTGGTCGCACCTGAGGGGATCCTTCGATATTCTCACACTCGCCCCAATACGCTCTGGACCAGTATAAATAAATCTGAGTAGATAATTCTAATAATTATGGTATGATTAATTTTAAGTGGACTGTATGGTTTTAGATATAGGATATAGGACTGATTGAGGAGAAGGAGGAGAGAGCACAATTAATTAATATTCACTCACCCTTTATCTGCGTCTTGGGTGTTCACTGGAGATCCTCATCATTCCCACCGCAGACACACAATATCTCAACATACCTACTGGCCAGATGGTAACATAAGACAGTGTACCTACTTACGGTGGGGAAGCCGCATTCTTGTTGATGTGCTTCGATAGATCTTGTGATCTTGCTCGGTAGATATAGTTCTTCCATCAAGATGATGGTATGGGTTGTCCCGCTGAGTCAAAGAAGATTAATTTCCTTGAACTCTCTTATGCCCACGGGACCGGATATTTACTTAACATGTGGTTGATCGGGAGTAGCGATTCATATCCTCTCGCTATTTCCCTTTATTACAGTTTATACATATAATTTTAAACACTATGTACATTATGACTTAATGCCCCACTAGTTTATACACATTCACCGTCTCTATACCAAAATTCAGAGTCGATGAGTGGAGATGGAAATGACCATCTCTTCCATATCCAACATGGCAGCCCTGGAATGACGTCCCTTCACTAGCCGGCACCCGGTACATTCACTTCCAATTATTTACAAATCTGCTTCACTAGATTCAACGTCTCACCATATTCAGTAAGTATATTTCAGTCTCTTCTATTACGAAAACTACCTAGAATCAGGGTTTACGACTGTATTTTGTCGTGTCGCCGCACAACTAGAACCCGAATTAGGCCTAAATCTCCATACCTCATTAAGTTGGAGCCACGTTATTTCACCAAATTGTCGCCCAAATATCGGACTTTTCGGACCGAATGTCCCACGAATTACGCGTCATACACTTTGATATCACTCCATATTACGAATTGAAGCCAATAAGTCCTATCTGGCTGATGACATCGTCCAATACCCAAAGGCATCCCACCCAATATCTTGACTCTAGGCCTCTCCACACGTGACTGGCTCACTCTCTGCCCTCGCTTGACCCAGCTCCGCATACCCACGCGACCGTCGGGATGGTTCTGTCTTCATCTCAAGAAAAATATGAACCAACAGCCACACATTAAGAATATTCACATTGGAAAGGTTCTCGAGTATAACCTTTCGGGAAAATACCCAATATTTTCCACACTGCGGCCGGGCAGAGTTCGTTTTTAGACAATTCAAATTGCATCATCTTGCAAAAGGAGTTTCCAGCCTGCCCTGGACTGAACAGCTGTCCTCCTGGTAGGTCGGATCACACTTCCTTCCTCTGGCCTCACCTGGTCTGTGTTGTCTTCAACATCACTCGTGTCACTTTCCCTTAGGTTTTCGTTCACAGTTGATAGAACTCCCTTTAATTCTAAGGATTAACTTATTAATGGTGTGTAAACTCTCTTGGCCGCGACACAACACTTTGACATTCCTGACAACACCCTGAGCGTCTGGGTACAATGTTACTACCTTGCCCAGGGGCCACAACGTTCTTTATTGTTCAGTGTCAATTAACACAATGTCACCTGGTTGAATATTTTGTAGATTCGCCGCTTTTGACGCACCATAAAAATGTTCACGTAGTGTAAGAAGATACTCTTTGCGCCATACAGTAGACCAATGATTAATTACTTTATTCAACATCTTAAATTTATCACTTAACACTGTCACATTATTATAATCCTCATCAACTTCCTCAGGATTGTCTCTATAGATAGGTGCAGCTTCTCGTTTCCGCCCACATATCAAGTGAGAAGGAGTCAGTACTTCTGCGTTGGGAGTATCAAATATGTACGAGAGAGGACGATTATTTATCCGATTCTCTGCCTCCACTAATATTGCCCGTAATTCCTCCAAGTTAATTCGTTTCTGGTGTAGTACTTTACGCTGACACCTCTTCACTGTACCTGGAGTCTACCTGGAGAGAATTATAGGGGTCAACGCCCCCACGGCCTGGTGTGTGACCAGGCCTCCTGTTGGACCAGAGCCTGATCAACCAGGATGTTACTGCTGGCCGCACGCAGTCCAACGTACGAACCACAGCCCGGCTGATCAGGTACCGACTTGAGGTGCCTGTCCAGTGCCTGCTTGAAGACAGCCAGGGGTTTGTTGGTAATCCCCCTTATGTAAGCTGGGAGGCAGTTGAACAATCTTGGGCCCCTGACACTTATTGTGTTGTCCCTCAACGTGCAAGTGGCACCCCTGCTCTTCATTGGGGGGATGTTACATTGCCTGCCGAGTCTTTTGCTTTCGTAGGGAGTGATTTTTGTGTGCAAGTTTGGTATTAAGCCCTCGAGAATTTTCCATGTGTATATAATAATGTATCTCTCCCGCCTGCGTTCTAGAAAGTACAGGTTTAGGAACTTCAAGCGTTCCCAGTAGTTGAGGTGGTTTATCGCACTTATGCGTGCGGTGAAGGTTCTCTGCACATTTTCAAGGTCAGCAATTTCACCCGCCTTGAAAGGTGCAGTTAGTGTGCAGCAATATTCCAGCCTAGATAGAACAAGCGATCTGTAAAGTGTCAACATGGGCTTGGCATCCCTGGTTTTGAAGGTTCTCATTATCCACCCTGTCATTTTTCGAGCAGATGCAATTGCTACTTTGTTATGGTCCTTGAAGGTGAGATCCTCTGTCATGATCACTCCTAGGTCTTTGACATTAGTTTTGTGACTATTATGGAGGATCTGCTGATGGTCCCCAGTTAGGGTCGTTATTTTTATCTCCTTGTTCCTGACGCTGTGTTGCTACCACTTGCTATATTGCTGTTTGTTGAATTGGTCATATTACTGTTCAATCAAGCTGTTCTGATTGTCAGTTTGTTAGAGAAGCTAGCTTATGTGAAGACGTTCAGTCGGTCACTGGTCGAGTCGAGTCTTAAGAGGCATAACGAGTTACCTGGAGCACACATACACACACATACACGTATTTGTATATATCCTAGTATTATTGTAAATTGCTGACATAAGAGCCATTAAGACATATGTGCCTTCAGCACAATAATATTGTTTATGAGAGAAGTGTAGGAGCTAACCTCCTAATTAATATCTTCAGCATATTTATATTTAATTTGATTTACTTTGATACCCTAGATATTCTAACTTTGTTAATAAATGTATTAAATTTTATTCTTTGGTCAGTACCCTATCAGTTGCAATCCTATGACTATTGAACATGTTGGATAACTGGACCAGGATACTGACTTTGTTGCAAAAACCCAGTAACAGGCTGAATGCTAGAGGGGCATTCCTTTCTAGTGTTCACTGGAGATGTCTATTTCTAATAGATATCGCGTCATTTTGTAACAACCCCGAGTTTCAACCACCTCAAAACTCGTACAATTATGTAAGTGTAATATTATAAGTGCTTTTGTAAGTGTATTTTGGGGTCTGAAACGGAGTAACCTACTTTACATTATTCCTTATAGGAACAAATTCGTTCGGTAATGCCACTTGAACAGCCTTCTGGAATGAATTATGGCCGAAACTGGGGTCCACTATTATATATATATATATATATATATATATATATATATATATATATATATATATATATATATATATATATATATATATATATACATATATACGTATATATTATTGTAACCACGAACAAGTGGTATTGATCAATAAGAACACTGCGACTAGCCAAGGACTCGAACCAATGCTGGTTTGAGCAAAAACACATTACGCTCTATCCCACAGGACCACGCAATCCTACTGTTTTGCTCACCATGAGGCAGGCCAAAGCAGCTTGGTTCGAGTCTTTGGCTAGTCGCAGTGTTGTTATACAGTATATATCTTTCTTCTTCTTTCAACACGTCGGCCGTTTCCCACCGAGGCAGGGTGGCCCACCGAGGCAGGGTGGCCTACCGAGGCAGGGTGGCCCACCGAGGCAGGGTGGCCCAAAACGAAAAACGAAAGTTTCTCCTTTTACATTTAGTAATATATACAGGAGAAGGGGTTACTAGCCCCTTGCTCCCGGCATTTTAGTCGTCTCTTACGATATGCATGGCTTACGGAGGAAGAATTCTGTTCCACTTCCCCATGGAGATAAGAGGAAATAAGAACAAGAACTAGTAAGAAAACAGAAGAAAACCCAGAAGGGTGTATATATATATATATATATATATATATATATATATATATATATATATATATATATATATATATATATATATATATATATATATATATATATATATATATATTTTTAATATAATTATATATATATATATATATATATATATATATATATATATATAATATATATATATATATATATATATATATATATATAAATATATATATATATATATATATATATATATATATATATATATATATATATATATATATATATATATATATATATATATATATAAAAAAGATCACAGAAAAGGGTGATATCAAAATATGCAAGACAACCACTATGAAAAAGTAGAAGAATTCAAGCGCTTTCGTGACTACTACATTATCAAGGAACTAAAAAAGGAAACGTGAGAAGAAGGCTTATAAAGAGGCAGAAATACACCTCACAGTCACATCACACTAACAAAGACAACACCTCACAGTAGCGTAACATCTTCCCAAGAATTAAGATTAGTCCAATTTATCATTAATTCTTCCCAAATTTTATTAATTATAAATGAATAAAATTTGTATAAACCAAAAGAAATATTCATATTATTTTCAAAACTGCTTTTAATGAAACATGATTCTATTATATTCCTCTCAACCATGGACTTGTTGATACAACCTTCTCAGCATTTTGAAAACAATTGGATGGTTAAATTTCTCTACATGATAAATAGAGCATTAGAATCTTGTCCAGTTCTAATGCTATATTTATGTTGTTTTAATCTTAGTTCAAGACTTTTACCAGTTTGACCATAATAAACTTTATCGCATTTTTTACAGGGAATCTTATAGACACATCCGTCACATTTTGGGGGAATTTTTATCAAAAGTCTTTTACTGTATCAAGATTTTTAAATACAACTTGATATTAAAATTCTTAAGAAAAGAAGGCATATTATTTCTTGTTAAATTAAATAGCTTAGCTCATTCTATAAATTATACTGTTGAATTTGAAGTAAATAACTCATTGCCCTTCCTAGATGTTTTTATTATTAGGTAAATTGATTTTAAATTTAAAATTTACAGAAAACCTACAAATAATTGTTCCATGTACACTATTATTCTTCACATCAAGATAGAGTTAAAGGTCGGTTTTCTTTCTATGTTTTTGAGAGCTTTACGCATTTGTAGTCCAGAGTTCATAGATGAAGAAATCTCTAAAATTTATGAAATAGCTAATGTTTTAAAAAATACCCAAGAAACATAATAGATAAATCTTTAAAATATAGAAATACTTTTACAATCCAAAAGGGACAACCAACCTTATTCAACCAAAATATGTTGGTTCTCCCCTTTCCATGAAAACTTGTTTATATGCCTTCTTTTCTTAAGAATTTTAATATCAAAGTTGTTTTAAAAATCTTGATACAGTAAAAGACTTTGAAAAAAAATTTCAAAATGCTGAGGGTGTTCTATAAGATTCCCTGTAAAATATGCGATAAAGTTTATTATGGTCAAACTGGTAAAAGTTTTTAAATAAGATTAAAAAACATAAATATACATTAGAACTGACAAGATTCTAATGCTCTATTTATTCATGGGGAGACTTTAACCATCCAATTGATTTTAAAATGCTGAAAGGTTTACAAGCAAGTCCATGGTTGAGAGGAATATAATAAATGTTTCATTAAAAGCAGTTTTGAAAATAATATGAAATTTTTTTGGGTTTTTATAAATTGGGGTTTATATATTATATATATATATATATTTTATTATATATATATATATATATATATATATATATATATATATATATATATATATATATATATATATATATATATATATATATATATATATATTTTTAATTCATTTACAAAATGTGGCTTGCCGAGATGTTCCCACGCCATTGTCCGCCTATCTGACAAGTCAATGTACATGTTGCCCTACCCACTTGATCATCGATCCTAAAAAAAATGAGCCTAGGAAAGGCTTTTATTCGGGAATATGGCTGGTGGAAGAGTTTTCAAGGGTATATGAAAAACATAATGACATTAGAAGTGAAATGGAAGGGGATGAGGGTAACAAAAAAAAATTTAAAAATGAAAAACTGGGTATCAGATTAGAGGAAGAGAGTATGGGGGGAGGGTGAATGTTTCAAATTTGAGAGTGGACTTGTCAGCAGATGGGGTCACAAAGACGAGGCGAATCAAAAATTTTGAGGGGGGAAAAAAGGTGAGTGGTCTCTGTGGAGTCTGTGAAAAAAAAAAATTTCCCCCTTTTGGAATAAAAGGGGGGGAATGCATGAGAGTATGGTACCAATGCTTTAATGGGGGGGAAGCATGGGTGGTGAGTGTTGCAACAATGAAAAGGGTTTTTGATGGAAAAATTGGGGTTAATGACATTTAGGGGCTTTTTTTTTTCTCCGGGAAAGCTTTTGCCGTTAAAACAATTTTTTATTGCGTAACAGTTTGACAAAGCTCCTTGAGAGCGAAACGTTCCCACAAAAAAAATGTCACATTGTTGCCCTTGCCCCCTTTTTTACCAAATTTTGTGGTAATTCTACCAACATTAATACAAGGAGAATCCTGGGGGCAGTGGAGATGTAATGCTGGGGGAATGTGGGGGAATATTATGCAGAGAATCCAGTTGGGGAGAAAAAAAAGGGGGGTTACAAAAAGTATTATTTAGATGGCTGAAGGGGGGTTGAGGGGTCGGGACATTTAGAGAGGATGGAAATAGTAGAATAAAAAAGGGGGGGCATATAAATCTGTAGTAAAAAGGAAGGTGAGGTTTTTTTCCCCCTTTTGGGAAAGGTTAGAGAAAGAGGAAAAGGGAGGTTTTGGGTTTTGGAGGGACTGTTATGTTTTTTTAAACCTTTTTAATATCATCAAGGTTCTCCACATGTACTAGTGGGGGGTAGAAATTTAAACAGAAAAAAGGTCTTATAGTTTAGGTTGATACTAAACCACCAATATAAAAAATAATTTTTTGGGGGGATAAAATATATACGGGTTTCAAAAATTTATAATAACATGTAACCAGCACCCCCCAAAAAACCACATGGTCCATCTGCCAATTTAATTTTTTTCCTAAAATTTTTTTTTCCCCCTCTTTTTTTTAAACACTGTAATCATAGAGTATTGGTTTTTAACTTTAAAATATAATTTTTTTTAAATTTTATATTGTGGTATTATTATTTTCCGAAAGTTGTAATTGATAAATTTTCCCATATGAATAGATATTTTTTAATGTGCTGCTGGTGGCTTAATGCTTAGGGGGGGTTTTAAGGGATGGAACCATTAGGCGGGGTTTTGAGAGGCCGTAGGCCAGCGGGGGAGAGGGGGGGGAGTTGTCTTGTGGGCATAGCCATAAAGGCTGTAATTCTGGCTAAGTATGGGGGCCAGTTATTTTTGAATTGCTGGCCAAATATGGTTGTTGGCTTCCCTTGGGCAATAGGGTGTTGTAATCATTTTAAGGGTATACTGAGGAACATTAAGTCCAGGAACTACTGTAATCGAGTGAAAATTGAGAAATAAGCAGTCAAGGGGGGAGGGCCACCCGCCAGATATCAGGCGATGGTTTGGGGGTTTGGGGATTACGAAACCCAAAACCCCACTTAATTACTTCACTTCGTAATATGGAGGATATAAAAAGGGGCGACGCGTAATTCGTGGACATTCGGCTGGAAATTTGATATTCGGGGAAAATTTTGGGGAAATAACGTGTGATCCCGGTCTAATCTGGGAATCGAGTTTTTGGCCCCTTTTTCCAAGTAATAAGGACACGACAAGATTTTTCAAACCCTGATTCTGGGGGGTTTTCGAAAATATGCTCAATGAATATTGTGAAATGGTGAATTAGTGAAGCAGAGTTGTAAAAAATTTGGGGAAATGAGGTACGGGGGCGTCTGGATAGGGGGCCATACCCAGACCCCCAAAATTTAATATGGAGAGGATGAGCTAACCTTTTCCCCGTTCATCGCCCTTGAAATACAAGTATCGAGACGGTGAATGTGTATAAACTAGTGGGGCATTAATCCAGGATATAATAGTGTGTAAAGTTATATGTAAAAAAATGTAATGGGGAAAAATAGCGAGAGGATAAGGGAATTTTCTACCCTGACCAACCACATGTTGAACGCCCTCCGTGGGCGTATTTGAGTAAAAATTTTAAAAATTCCCCTTGGGCTCGACGGGACAACCCATTAAAAAGATCTTGACGGACGAACTTTTCGACTGCAAGATCACGAGATCCCCCAAGCCCATCAACAAGAATGCAGCCACCCCACCGTAAGTATATTGTACCCCCGTACTACCCCAGAGGTATGTTGATATATTGTGTGTCTACGGTGGAATAATGAAGGTTTCCAGTGAACACCCAAGACGCAGATAAAGTAAAGTTTTTTATTTCATTGGGGATTACATAGGTATTGGTATTTAAAATAAATTGAGTGCAAGGAGAGCCACTGACATGCCATGGCATTGGGGGGAGCTTAATCTAGTAAAATTAAAGACTATGTACATAATAATAGAGAAATTTATTGAGTTTATTTTATTTAAAAAATTTTTTTTCAAAATTAAAAAATTTGAAAACTTTTAAAAAATTTTTATATGATGTTTTAGAATTTTAAAAAAAGTTTTTCGAATGGAAAAAAAGAAAAGATTATTTTAAAGGGAAAAAAACATTGAGCATTTTTGACATTAACTTTTGAATGAGTTTTTTTTTTTGGGGGGAGTGGGGGGGAAAATAATAGAAAATATTTTTAAAAAAATTTAAATTATTTTTTGGGAAAATAATAATGAGATAAGGGGTGAGTGAACATTAATCATGTACCCCTCTCCTCCTTCTCCTCAATCAGTCCCATATATATATATAAACTATACAGTACACTAAAATTTAATCATTCCATACTTTTTTTATAATCTCTTCAAATTTATTTACACTGGTCCAGAGTGAAGTGGGGAAGGGGAGGATATCGAAGGATCCCTTCGGGTGCGACCAGGGGGGGGAAAATTTTCATACACCCGGGGAGTGACTGGGTAAAATTATACTAGTCTCATCTCCCGGGAGATTGTTTGTTGCAAGTGGGGTGTCCCAGGGAGACAATCTTCAACAAATTCCCCCCCAAATATTCTGCCCAGAAAGATAAGAAAGACCAATGCATCCTACTAGCTTGAAGACATTCAGAGAGGAGAGAGAGGAAGGGGCTTAGCTAGGCTCCTTCCATTCAAAAAAAAAAAAAGAATTTCAACAAGCAGAACAAAAAAAAAAATTCAACAAGTACAATAAACAAAAAAAAGTCAACAAGCCAATTCCTTAGCACCACAATTTGTTTTTCTCATACACCTTTACTTTTAAAAAGAAATACAACTTTATAACTACTTATTTAAATTTTGTGTATACTATAACCTATTATATAGAGAAAATCAGGCCTGCTCAGTTCTTCTTAGTCTCAAGAGTGGGGCCCCCCCCCTTTTACATTTAAGGGGGGAATTTTGGGGGGAATTCAATATAATTTGGTATTCATGAGTAATAATTGTTATTTAAATACATCAATACATGATTCCTATAGCCCCATAACAGGGGCTTAGACTGACAGCAAGCTTGTGTGATCATGTTAGATAGGATTATTAATTTTTTTTATTATCAAAAAGCGCAAACCACAGGGGAACAGCAATGTTGATAGGAGCGAGGAAGGCAGATGGTTTTTATGACTTGATGCCGTTGGGGGGAGCAAAAAAAATTTATGGAGGATTTGGGAAACAGATTAGCCAGACCTGAGTCCTAATGGGAAAATACAGTACCTGACCTGGGGGGGGGGGGATCTTAGTTTTTGAACTGGTTTAAAAAAAGCCTCTGGGAAGATGATGAAATGAGTGACAATGAAAAATTTCTTCTTTTTTTGGGGTTTTTCCCGCCTCAGTGAGAAACGGCCAAAAGATTAATTAAAAAAAAAATATCATGTTTAGGGGTTTTTTAAGATTTGTCAGGAAAAGGACAAGTGTTTCCTGACGCAGGT
>WNWK01054200.1:0-11630 GCA_009830355.1 Cherax destructor | reverse complement strand
ATTATATATCTTAAATAGTTCGAGGTTTTACAAGATAACAATAAATTCTCAGTTATTTTGGCGTTGATTATAAAAGCTTCGTGATTAGTAGTTGTCCTTTTAGAAGGATAAATTCTAGAAACTTAGAAATGCAGCTAATCATGGCATTGGAAAATTGTATGAAAATGGATCAGTCATTGGCTGCAAGACAAAATGAGGAGACATGGTGGATATAAGTGGAGATGGTATTAATAAGGGATATAAAAAGGGTCTGAGATTCCTCAGAGGAGTCGTTTTGGGCCCGTTGTGTGTTTATAATTATATAAATTGACCTTGAAAAGGGAAATTTCTAGTGATATAGCAAACTTCCTGTATGACCGAAGGCTGGGTAGTCAATCCATTCTAGTCTAGATGTCAGTGAACTCAGGAAGATTTAGACAAACTCAATTCCTGGTCAGAAAAATGGCAGATGCAGTTCAATGTAGATAAATGCAAAGTTCTAAAGCTCGGGAATGTTCATAACCTAGCACCTAAAGTTAATAATGTTGAACTCAGCCGTACAGAATGCGAAAGGATTTGGGGTTATGGTAAGCAGCAACCTTAAACCAAGTCAGCAATGCCTAAGCGAAACGTAAAAAAGGGCAAATAGATTACTGGATTTATATCAAGAAGTTTTAAGAAACAGACTTTTCCAGAGGTTATTCCATACAAGGCATTTAATGACCATAGCGATATTTTATTAAGGCATCCACTCTCACTAGATTACGCAGCTCAGTTCTGGTCTCCATATTTACAGAATGGACATAAATTCGTTAGAAAACATTCAGCGAGAATGACTAAATTAATACATAGCATTAGAAATCTTCCTTACGAAGAAAGATTGAAGACCCTTAAATTACATTCACTTGTAAGACGTAGAATGAGGGGAGACATGATCGAGGTATACAAGTGGAAAATGGGTATTAACAAAGGGGATATAAATAAGGTCTTGACGGTATCTCTCCAAGAGAGAACCCGCAATAATGGATTCAAGTTAGATAAGTTTAGATTTAGAAAGGATATAGGAAAGTATTGGTTTGGAAATAGGGTAGTTGATGAGTGGAACAGTCTGCCTAGTAGGGTTATTGAAGCAAGGACCTTGGGTAGTTTTAAATTTAGGTTGGATAAATTCATGAGTGAAAGGGGTTGGATTTGAGTGGGAATTGCACATGAGTAAATAAAATTATCAAAGCTTATTTCTTGGGTAGTATTGAAAATTAGGTTGAACAAATATTCTGTTAGTGGGATGGAATGTGAAGGACCTGCCTAGAATGGGCCAACAGGCCTGCTGCAGTGTTCCTCCTTTCTTATGTTCTTAAATAGATTACTGGGATTTATATCAAGAAGTGTAAGCAACAGAAGTCCAGCGGTTATATTACAGCTTTATACATCATTAGTAAGGCCTCACCTAGATTACGCAGCTCAGTTCTGGTCTCCATTTTACAGAATGGATATAAATTCGTTAGAAAACATTCAGCGACGAATGACAAAGTTAATTCATAGCATTAGAAATCTTCCGTATGAAGAAAGATTGAAGACCCTAAAATTACATTCACTTGTAAGACGAAGAATGAGGGGAGACATGATCGAGGTATATAAGTGGAAGATGGGTATTAATAAGGGGGATATAAATAAGGTCTTGAGGATATCTCTCCAAGAGAGAGGGGTTGGATTTGAGTGGGACTCGCGCATGAGTGGGTAGAATTGTCAAAGCTTATTTCTTGGGTAGCATTGAAAATTGGGTTGAGCAAATATTGTTAGTGGGACGGATTGCGAAGGACCTGCCTAGTATGGGCCAACAGGCCTGCTGCAGTGTTCCTCCTTTCTTATGTTCTTATGTTCTTATGTCAGGGAACTTCAGGAAGATTTAGACAAACTCAATTCCTGGTCAGAAAAATGGCAGATGCAGTTCAATGTAGATAAATGCAAAGTTCTAAAGCTCGGGAATGTTCATAACCCTAGCACCTACCAGCTTAATAATGTTGAACTCAGCCGTACAGAATGCGAAAAGGATTTGGGGGTTATGGTAAGCAGCAACCTTAAACCAAGTCAGCAATGCCTAACCGTAAGAAATAAAGCAAATAGATTACTGGGATTTATATCAAGAAGTGTAAGAAACAGGCCTGTTGGCCCATTCTAGGCAGGTCCTTCACATTCCATCCCACCAACAGAATATTTGTTCAACCTAATTTTCAATGCTACCCAAAAAATAAGCTTTGATAATTTTATTTACTCATGTGCAATTCCCACTCAAATCCAACCTAGATTACGCAGCTCAGTTCTGGTCTCCATTTTACAGAATGGATATAAATTCGTTAGAAAACATTCAGCGACGGATGACAAAGTTAATTCATAGCATTAGAAATCTTCCGTATGAAGAAAGATTGAAGACCCTTAAATTACATTCACTTGTAAGACGAAGAATGAGGGGAGACATGATCGAGGTATATAAGTGGAAGATGGGTATTAATAAGGGGGATATAAATAAGGTCTTGAGGATATATCTCCAAGAGAGAACCCGCAATAATGGATTCAATTGGATAAGTTTAGATTTAGAAAGGATATAGGAAATATGGTTTGGAAATAGGGTAGTTGATGAGTGGAACAGTCTGCCTAGTAGGGTTATTGAAGCTAAGACCTTGGGCAGTTTCAAATTTAGGTTGGATAAATACATGAGTGAGAGGGGTTGGATTTGAGTGGGACTCGCACTTGAGTTAATAGAATCATTAAAGCATATTTCTTGGATAGAATTGAAAATTAGGTTGGGCAATTATTCTATTAGTGGGATGGATTGTGAAGGATCTGCCTAGTATAGGCCAACAGGCCTGCTGCAGTGTTCCTCCTTTCTTATGTTCTTATGTTAAGTTGCTCTGATGTTAGTGCAGTGGAAGAGTGATGGTGGTGGTGGTTAGTTTAGTTCAGACTCTCAGGTAAGGACCCACTAGGGGCGAGGGGGAAGTGGGGACCGAAGAAGAATAGCCGGTGAGAGGAAGAGCTGAAGGAGAAGAGAAAGAGTCAGGACTAAACCCAACAGTCATAAGAACATAAGAACATAAGAAAGGAGGAACACTGCAGCAGGCCTGTTGGCCCATACTAGGCAGGTCCTTCACAATCCATCCCACTAACATAATATTTGCTCAACCCAATTTTCAAAGCTACCCAAGAAATAAGCTTTGACAATTCTACCCACTCATGCGCGAGTCCCACTCAAATCCAACCCCTCTCACTCATGAATTTATCCAACCTAAATTTGAAACTACCCAAGGTCCTAGCTTCAATAACCCTACTAGGCAGACTGTTCCACTCATCAACTACCCTATTTCCAAACCAATACTTTCCTATATCCTTTCTAAATCTAAACTTATCTAACTTGAATCCATTATTGCGGGTTCTCTCTGGAGAGATATCCTCAAGACCTTATTTATATCCCCTTTGTTAATACCCATTTTCCACTTGTATACCTCGATCATGTCTCCCTCATTCTACGTCTTACAAGTGAATGTAATTTTAGGGTCTTCAATCTTTCTTCGTAAGGAAGATTTCTAATGCTATGTATTAATTTAGTCATTCTACGCTGAATGTTTTCTAACGAATTTATGTCCATTCTGTAATATGGAGACCAGAACTGAGCTGCGTAATCTAGGTGAGGCCTTACTAATGATGTATAAAGCTGTAATATAACCTCTGGACTTCTGTTGCTAACACTTCTTGATATAAATCCCAGTAATCTATTTGCCTTATTACGTACGCTTAGGCATTGCTGTCTTGGTTTAAGGTTGCTGCTTACCATCACCCCCAAGTCCTTCTCGCAATCTGTATGGCTAAGTTCTACGTTATTTAACTTATACGTGCTTGGGTTATGGACACTCCCGAGCTTCAGAACTTTGCATTTATCTACATTGAACTGCATCTGCCACATTTCTGACCACGAATTAAGTTTGTCTAAATCTTCCTGAAGTTCTATGACATCTATGTTTGAATCAATTATCCTACCTATCTTCGTGTCGTCGGCGAATTTGCTCATATCACTAGTAATTCCCTCATCAAGGTCATTGATATATATTATAAATAACAATGGGCCTAAGACTGATCCCTGTGGAACACCACTTGTTACAAGTCCCCATTCGGATTTAACCCCATTTATGCACACTCTCTGCTTCCTATTGGTGAGCCATGACTCGATCCATGACAGCACTTTTCCCCCAATGCCATGAGCTGCCACTTTCTTTAACAGTCTCTTGTGCGGTACTCTATCAAAAGCCTTACTAAAGTCTAAATAAACAATATCGAATTCTTTATCGTGATCAACAGCCTCAAAAGCTTTACTGAAGAAGGTTAATAAATTAGATAGGCAGGAACGGCCCTCGTGAATCCATGCTGGGTATCATTAATCAAATTATGGTTATCTAGATGGCTTCTAATAATATCAGCTATAATTGACTCTAGTAATTTGCCTACAATTGAGGTCAGGCTTATTGGGCGGTAGTTTGACGGTAGTGACTTGTCCCCTGCTTTAAAAATAGGAATTACATTAGCCATCTTCCACATATCAGACACTACACCTGTTTGAAGAGATAAATTAAAAATGTTAGATATTGGTTCACAGAGTTCCATTTGCATTCCTTAAGAACCCTTGCAAAAGCTCATCAGGACCCGGCGATTTATTTTGTTTCAGTCGGTCCAGCTGTTTCATAATCATTTCGCTAGTGACTGTGATATTACATAATTTATCTTCTTCTGGGCCTCTGTAAAAATTAATTACTGGGATATTATTAATGTCTTCCTGTGTGAAAACCGAGAGAAAATAATTATTAAAAATAGAGCACATATCATTCTCCTTGTCAGTAAGATGCCCAAAGTTATTTTTAAGGGGACCTATCTTATCCCTAACTTTTGTTCTATAAACCTGGAAAACTTTTTGGGTTAGTTTTTGAATCCCTAGCAACTTTAGTTTCATAGTCCCGTTTAGATTTTCTTATTCCCTTTTAACGTCCCTCTTAATGTCAGTATACTGATTTATAAGATGACCCTCACCTCTTTTTATGCGCCTATAAATTCCTTTCTTCTGCCCTAAAAGATATTTGAGCCTATTATTCATCCATTTTGGGTCATTTCTACTTGATCTAATTTCTTTATACGGGATAAATGTTCTTTGGGCAGCCTGTATAGTGTTAAGAAAACTGTCATATTGATACCTCTCTTCTTCACCCCAGTCCACAGTTGATAAGTGTTCTCTAAGTCTAACTACATTGGTGGTGGTGGTGGCAGGAAGTTGCTCTGATGTTAGTGCAGTGGAAGAGTGATGGTGGTGGTGGTGGCAGGAAGTTGCTCTGATGTTAGTGCAGTGGAAGAGTGATGGTGGTGGTGGTGGCAGGAAGTTGCTCTGATGTTAGTGCAGTGGAAGAGTGATGGTGGTGGTAGTGGTGGCAGGAAGTTACCCTAATGTTAGTGCAGTGTAAGAGTGATGGTGGTGGTGGTGGCAGGAAGTTGGGTTAATGGTGGTGGCAGGATGTTGGGTTAATGGTGGTGGCAGGATGTTGGGTTAATGGTGGTGGCAGGATGTTGGGTTAATGGTGGTGTTGGTTGTGCCAGAATAGAGAAATAAGATCGTCTAGAAATGATCCGAAATGGATGAAAAAACCTCAAACAACTTTTAGGGCAGAAGAAAGAAATTTATAGACGTATCAAAAGAGGGAAGGAGTCATCTTATGAATCAGTATATTTACATTAAGAGGGAGGTTAAAAAAGGAATAAGAAAAACTATGACTATGACATAAAAGTTGCCAACGATTCGAAAATAAAGCCGAAAGACTTTTTCTAGGTATATAGAACAAAGATTATAGAAAAACATTGTGTTTGATACAGTCAGATTAGGTTCATGGATAAGGCTTATGCTTGAAGGATAGGAGCAGGACACTCGGGGTTTGATCAGCAACTTAAGTAAATTTATAAATAACGGATGGATTGTGTTACTGACAGCAATTAGGACAGCCTCTATACACTTTGATCATCTCTGTGTTTGACTTGTGTTTTTACGGTGACCACTGTTGCAGGAGTTTTGCTCCGGGATCCTAATATTCAGAGATCTCGCTATTTCTCTCACATATATTTTTTTTGCCGGAAAGGTGTTTATCTTGTTAAGACAAACACCTTTCCGGCAAAAAAAATATATGTGAGAGAAATAGCGAGATCTCTGAATATTAGGATCCCGGAGCACAAAAACTCCTGCAACAGTGGTCACAGTTACATCGTTCTTTCGGTCAGCGACGTTTCAATTAATGTTTCTCAAAAACTTGACAGAATACGTGTTTAAATATTCATGGCTCTTCAAGAACGACTCAGTCAGTAGCGCAGTATCATGAATTAGACACTTGTGCAACACTTGGGTATCTTTACTGTGGAAACGTTTCGCCCACCAATGGCTACGTTAGTAGTTTAGGAAAAAGATTTACGACGACGAAAGTGTATAGAGGCTGCCCTAATTGCCGGAACTTACACAATTTCCAAATTGCTGATCAACAGAATATTACCCAAACTAGAGACGTAGCATGATGTTGACAGATCCTTCTCAAACCCAACCCATCTCACCACAGTTGTATTTCTACTCCTACTACTACTACTTATGGAAATAAATGGTATAAAATACCGACACAATGGAAAAATAAACACATAAGCAATATAATGTGATCCTTTATTGACAACGTTTCGCCCACGCAGTGACTTTATCAGCATGAGACAGATACTGGAAATAAGCAACATGGAGATATATGATGGTAGTCTAGTGTGGATGTAAACATAGTACCTATGTTTTTAACTATCACACTACTTTTAAGACTCACATGCAGCTTTCTCCACCTGACCCAGCATTCTCCACCTGACTGTACCCTATATATATCTCCATGTTGCTTATTTTCCAGGTAGATCTGTCTGTGACTCGATAAAGCCCACTGCGTGGGCGAAACGTTGTCAATAAAGGATCACATTATACTGCTTATGTGTTTATTTTTCCACTACTACTTATACTGCTGCTACTACTGCTACTCTCGCACTGTAAATAAATGGTTCACAGAACCGACAAATTAATGATTGAGACACTTATGCAACAATTGGGTAATATTATTGTGAAAACGTTTCGCCAACAAGTGACTTCCTCAGTCTGGTACAGAGATGAGTGGTGGAAGACGAGAGGGAGATTTGAAGTAAACCACGGTAGGGGTACAGATTGAACTCGCGGCAAGTGAATCGTAAAACTCCAGACCAGTGCACAAGCCACTGGGCCAGCTGGCTACAATAAGATTCATCCAACTAGGTTCTCTGAACCATTTATCTACAATTACGGTGTAGAGTAGTGAAACACGCAAGCTGGAGTGAACCGTGATATGAAATGGTGAACCAGGCTGGCACGAGACTCGGAGGTGACGAGTGATTATAGAGACAGCTTACAGAATGACATAGGCCCACATATGATGTACGTTGTAACCTTCCCACAAATGATGAAGGTAAAGTTGAGTTCATAAATCCAAGACGTTTTGCCAAAGTTTTGCAGCTCATGTGATCATTCGTCGTAGTGCTGCTGGCCCAGTCAAAAGCACAAATTACCCAAGAGAAGCACACGCAGAGGTTATCAACATAAGTGCTTCACTCACTCGCTATGCTGAAGGCTTTTAAAAATGTGTGAGAGAATAAACAAATTGTCTAATACTGTATAAAAAACTAATAATAAAAAAATCAAGGCAGGTAGCAAATTATTCAGAGGAACGAATGCTTACGACACACAACCCACATCACAATCATACATTCTCACACAAAAGTATTTACAAGTGCATGAATTTTTTCCCTCATGTGGGAAGTACGTGTACACCAAAACAATCAGAAAATACTGAGTGACCACTAACCCATGTGATGCCGTCTCTAGGGTGGATGGAGTCTTATATATACATTTGCTTTAGATAAGGATTCGAGAGATTTAAGGGACTGAATACTACACACACGCACGCACGAACACTTATGAAGCAAGAAGACAAGGGGAGAAAAAAGCAATTGAAAACATCATGAAAGCAATAGGAGAAGATGACATGACCCAGCTGGCAAATTTTCTGAGAATAGGGGGTTTTGCAAGAGGAAGAATCCGGCCAGTCAAAGTGATTTTCAAGGCAGAATTGACTCGAAACAGGATCCTGCAGGAGAAAGCAAGACTAAGGGATATATCAGAGTTCCGGAGGGTGTATCTCGACCGCGACAGAACATGAGAAGAAAGACAGAAACTGAAAGAGAGGGTACAGAGACAAAAGGAGGAAAGAGAGATGGACAGGAGAACCCAGACTCAGGAAGAAGCCCAAATACAATCACCTTCAGATGTCCCCCAACCTGGACAATTCCAATGCAGCCAAACAATCTAACCCAAAACACACATGCCATACCCAATGCTTCCACCCACCTCATTACGAACTCCACCTTCACACCAACCACCCATAGTTCCTCATCAGGTCTCCCACTTATCCAAACCCCAACGTACCCCCCAGACTACGGTATTAGAAAAGAAGTTGAAGGTTTGGTATACAAATGCAGATGGTATAACAAATAAATGTGAGGAGTGGCATGAAAGAATAAAGGAGACATCCCCAGACATAATAGCACTCACAGAAACGAAACTCACCAGGATGATAACAGATGCAATCTTTCCACCCGGATATCAAATCCTCAGGAAAGATAGAGGGAGCAGAGGGGGAGGAGGAGTTGCGCTACTTATTAAGAACCGGTGGGGATTTGAGGAAGTGGAAGGAATAGATGGAATGGGCGAAAGGGACTACATATAGGAACAATTCGGTCTGAGAGTCATAAGGTGGTAATTGCTGTAATGTACAACCCGCCACAGAACTGCAGAAGGCCAAGAGATGAATACGATGAGCGCAACAGAGCAATGGTAGACACACTAGCCGAGGTGGCCAGAAGAACCCACATGGGGAGAGCAAAGTTACTAGTTATGGGTGATTTCAATCACAAGGAGATTGACTGGGAAAACCTGGAGCCCCATGGAGGTCCTGAATCATGGAGAGCCAAGATGATGGATGTGGTACTGGAAAACCTCATGCATAAACATGTTAGAGACACCACCAGAGAGAGAGGTGGGGATGATCCAGCAAGACTTGATCGTATGAAAGGCCCCTTGGAGCTAGTGATCATTTGGTTCTGCATTTTGATTATATAGTTGAGCTACAAGTGGAGAGGGGAGCAGGAATAGGAAGGGAGAAACGAAACTACAAAAGGGGGGACTACACAGGCATGAGGAACTTCCTACAAGACGTTCAGTGGGAGAGAGAATTGGCAGGAAAACCAGTAAAAGAAATGATGGAATATATGACAACCAAATGCAAAGAGGCAGAGGAGAGGTTTGTCCCCAAGGGAAACAGAAGTAACGGGAAGACCAGAACGAGTCCTTGGTTCACAAAAAGGTGTAGGGAGGCAAAAACTAAGTGCACTAGAGAATGGAAAAAGTACAGAAGACAAAGGACCCAGGAAAATAAAGAGATTAGCCGAAGAGCCAGAAACGAATATGCACAGGTAAGAAGGGAGGCTCAGCGACAATACGAAAATGATATAGCATCAAAAGTCAAGTCTGACTCAAAGCTGTTGTATAGCCACATCAGGAGGAAAACAACAGTCAAGGACCAGGTAATCAGGCTGAGGAAGGAAGGTGGGGAGTTCACAAGAAACGACCAAGAGGTATGTGAGAAGCTCAACATGAGATTTAAAGAAGTATTTACAGAGGAGACAGGAAGGACTCCAGGAATTCAGAATATGGAGGTATACCAACAAGTGCTGGATGAAATACACACAACCAAGGAGGAGGTGAAGAAGCTGTTATGTGAACTCGATACCTCAAAAGCGGTGGGACCTGACAACATTTCTCCGTGGGTCCTTAGAGAGGGAGCAGAGATGTTAAGTGTGCCACTAACAAAAATCTTCAACACTTCCATTGAAACTGGGCAACTACCTGAGGCGTGGAAGATGGCAAATGTAGTCCCAATTTTCAAGAAAGGAGACAGACACTAGACATTAAACTACAGACCTGTGTCACTGACGTGTATAGTATGCAAAGTCATGGAGAAGATCATCAGGAGGAGAGTGGTGGAGCACCTAGAAAGACACAAGCTTATAAACGAAACCAGCACGGTTTCACTGAAGGAAAATCCTATGTCACAAACCTACTGGAGTTTTATGACAAGGTAACAGAAGTAAGACACGAGAGAGAGGGGTGGATAGACTGCATTTTTTTGGACTGCAAGAAGGCGTTCGACACAGTTCCTCATAAGAGGTTAATGCAAAAGCTAGAGGATCAGGCACACGTAACAGAAAAGGCACTGCAATGGATCAGAGAATATCTGACAGGGAAGCAACAACGAGTCATGGTACGTGACGAGATGTCAGAGTGGGCACCTGTGACGAGTGGGGTTCCACAAGGGTCAGTCCTAGGACCTGTACTGTTTTTGGTATATGTGAATGACATAACGGAAGGGATAGACTCAGAAGTGTTCCTGTTTGCAGATGATATGAAGTTAATGAGAAGAATTAAATCAGTTGAGGATCAGGTAGGACTACAAAGAGACCTAGACAGGCTACAAGCCTGGTTCAGTAAATGGCTCCTTGAATTTAACCCTGCCAAATGTAAAGTCATGAAGATCGGGGAAGGGCAAAGAAGACCGCAGACAGAGTATAATCTAGGTGGCCAAAGACTGCAAACCTCACTCAAGGAAAAAGATTTTGGGGTGAGTATAATACCGAGCACATCTCCTGAGGCACACATCAATCAAGACAAGATGTTCCAGAGAGGGGACACAGAAACAAGGGGTCACAGTTGGAAGTTGAAGACTCCTATGAGTCAAAGGGATGTTAGGAAGTATTTCTTCAGTTATAGAGTTGTCAGGAAGTGGAATAGCCTAGAAAGTGACGTAGTGGAGGCAGGAACCATACATAGTTTTAAGACGAGGTTTGATAAAGCTCATGGAGCAGGGAGAGAGAGGACCTAGTAGCAATCAGTGAAGAGGCGGGGCCAGGAGCTATGAATCGACCCCTGCAACCACAAATAGGTGAGTACACACACACACACCAAAGCAGGTGAGTTTCAGTATCACACAAAGGCTGTGATAAGTGACCTAGGAGGCAGCCGGGCGATCCTAACAAGCGGCAGGCTCACATAATAGCAGTTTTCATGGTCGTTGAGCCGGCTGGCTCATCATTCTCCTCTCCCAGCCACGTGGCCAGCCAGCTGCTGTGCCGCCATCTTTTCACGTCATACCCGGCAAAACATTCACTTCTACTACTTACTATAATTTATGTCATTACTACAATTTGTAAATAGTGTATACTCGACTGCAAATTTGAAAGCCTTTTTTGGGGTCTAGTTCCTAGGTTATTTGTTTGTCATCTTTTTTCGACCGGTCACTATAAACTAGCCAGTTCGGCAGAAAATCTTATCCTGTATTACTTTCTTCACTAGCTTCATTTCCCTTGCCCCATTCATTAAACAAATTCAACTCGACTACATACCTTTAAATTTTTGTTATGCTTTGTGATTTTACATAAAGGTAATGAAACTAATCTATGTAAATTTT
>WNWK01054199.1:0-11630 GCA_009830355.1 Cherax destructor | reverse complement strand
TTATAATTTGTTCATGATTGTAACCATGTATAAACGTAAGTAAGTAAATTTACTTACATGTTTCATTACCTTTGTAACTTGTGAGTTCATTATCTTTGTAGCTTGTTAGTTCATTACCTTTGTAACTTGCTCAGCTATCATAACTTTGGGGTCCAGTCCCTGGACCCATTATGTACCTCTGTAATCTTTTGACTACCGCCCACAGGATGGGTATGGGGTGCATAATAAAGATATCAAACTAACTCTTCGTTACCCCAGTCCACAGTTGATAAGTGTTCTCTAAGCCCATTATAATCTGCTAAGCGAATGTCTGAGACTGTTACTGAATTATCTCTACTATCATACATCCATTCAATGCTAAAGGTAATTGACTTGTTGTCACTTGTGCCGAGTTCGTCTGTAATTTCTAAATTATTTATAAGGGATTCCTTGTTTGCCAGAACCAAGTCAAGTAGGTTATTTCCCCTTGTAGGTTCTGTCACAAACTGCTTCAAAAAACAATCCTGAACTACTTCTAAAAAGTCGTTTGATTCTAAATTACCTGTCAAGAAATTCCAATCAATCTGACTAAAGTTAAAGTCCCCTAGAATTACTACGTTATCATGCCTTGTGGCCTTAACAATTTCCTCCCAAAGTAGTTTCCCTTATTCCCTATCTAAGTTTGGAGGACGGTAAATCACGCCTAAAATCAAATTTTCACACCTCTCTGAAAATTCTATCCAGACAGACTCTGTATGTATTATTTCAGACTTTATACCCATTTTTATGCAGCAATTTAAATGATCACGGACATAGAGTGCCACCCTACCCCCCTTCCCGATACTTCTGTCTACTTGGAACAATTTAAAACCCTGAATGTGACATTCAGCAGGCATGTCCCGATTTTTCATATTAAACCACATCTCAGTTATTGCAAAAACATCAATATTACCTGCACTTGCAACTAATCTCAATTCGTCCATCTTATTTCTCGCACTACGACTATTAGTATAAAAAATGTTCAGAAAACCTCATTTCTCTTTACTCTTCTTGTTCATTTCTCTTTTTCCACTATACCTATTGCTGTCCTTGTCACCTAGTGCCACTGACTTTCCAATATCCATCTTATTCTGCCTATTACTAGTTCCCCTAAAATTCATAACATTACTACACTGGGACTTCACTGTTTTCCCCCCATAACCCATACCACTAACTTTTTCTAGTTTAAAGCCCTAACAGCTCCCTCTACTGCAGTTCCCAGTGCCCCCACCCCAGACCTAGATAAGTGAACCCCCATCCCTGGCATACGTGTAATTTCTGCCATAGAAGAGGTCCCAGTTGTCAATGAATGTTGTTACTGCATTTTCCTTACAGTATTTGTCCAGCCAGCAATTGACACCAATTGCTCTGGACACCATTCATTTCCAACTCCTCTCCTTGGCAAAATACCACATATGACAGGGTTCCCACCCTTCTTCCTAATTCTGTCTATTACTGACCTATAGTTGCTAGTCAGCTCCTCACTCCTACGCCTGCCAACATCGTTGCCTCCAGCACTGAGACAGATAATAGGGTTGCTCCCATTACCTCTCATGATGTCGTCCAGACGGCTAACAATATCCTTCATCCCTGCCCCAGGATAACACACCCTCTGCCTCCTATTCCTATCCTTAAGACAAAATTCCCTATCCATAAACCTAATCTGACTGTCCCCAACTAAAACAATGTTCTTACCTCGACTGGCGGTGTGCTTGACGTTCTCGACGGTCTTTGTAGAGATGGCCTTCGCTGGGATGTCTTCACATTCGTCTGATAACAAGGAAAAAGAGTTCCTGGTTTTTACAGCAGTCTCCTGGACCTTCTTCAACTTCAGCTTCGTCCCTTCAGATCCGACTAGCATCCATTCGTTGGTCTGATCATCGGCGACATTGTTCCGGGGACAATCCTTGCATATACCCTTCAAACGTTGAATTTCTCTTCTAGCTTCCGTTAATTCCGCCTTAAGTTGGAGATATAGCTGCTCGTAGTCGAGGGAAGCCATCATCCAATCTCAGGTAGTTAAGAACGGAGAGCACAGTAGAAAAGTCTTCACAGAGCAAAGATGGTTCAGTCCACAGAGAGTACACTAGACACGTCCTCACTGAGCTAAGTACAGGTCACAGAGAGCACACAAGACATGTCTTTACAGAGCTAAGTACAGGTCAGGAAAAATAAACACATAAGCAGTATAATGTATTCCTTTATTGACAACGTTTCGCCCACGCAGTGGGCGTTATCGAGTCACAAACAGATCTGATCGAGTCACAAACAGATCTATGACTACATACACTGTTACTAGTACTATGACCACTACTACAGTTTCTATTACTATTACTGCTGCTACATCTACTAGTACTGTTACTGCTGCTGCTACTACTACTAGTACTATTATTGTTGTTACTGCTACTAGTTCTATTACTGTTGCTACTACTAGTACTATTACTGCTGCTACTACTACTAGTACTATTACTGCTGCTACTACTAGTAGTTCTATTACTGCTGCTATTACTAGTATTATTACTGCTGCTACTACTACTAGTACTATTACTGCTGCTGCTACTACTACTAGTACTATTACTGTTGTTACTACTACTAGTTCTATTACTACTGCTACTACTACTACTATTACTGCTGCTACTACTACTACTACTACTACTGCTGCTACTACTAGTAGTACTAGTACTGCTGCTACTACTAGTACCATTACTGCTGCTACTACTACTATTACTGCTGCTACTAGTATTATTACCAAGAAAGCAAATGCCAGACTAAAGTTCCTCTACATGCAAATTATGTGATCAGGCATATGGTCACTGTCTTGAACGCTATGTGCTTAATTGTTCACTTATTGAGGAATACAGAGATAGACAGTATAATAACCTATGTGGCATGTCAAGATATCTTATTAATGAAATAAGATACTAGATATACTAGGTAAATTCTCTAACTTTGCTTGTAACAGATAAGTGAACTGTAGATATAAATCCATATGTACAATTGTGTATTCATATGCTCTTGCGCTACCGTCCACAGGATGGATATGGAGTGCACAATAAACTAGCCACTTCGGTGGCAAAATCTAATCTACAGACAGGCACAGCGTCTTCCTACTGAAGCTCACAGGAGCCTGTGTCTAGCTCTTATACAATACCTTAACAAAAAAAACTGAAAGATAAGCTACAAATCACCCAGAACAATAAAAAATGGTGAGATTCATCCCGGACCTGGGTCCAAGAGAGCTTGTAGGCCAGAATGAATTACAACTGGATATGCTGAATGTTGAAGACAGAGTAAAATTACAACTAAAGTTAAATTACATTTATAAAATTGCTCACAACCAGTGTTCAGAATATCTTGCTGCCAATTTTGTTAAGGCTGGGAACCAAAGCAATTATAGAACTAGGTGGAGAACAACTTTGCAGTACCTAGAGTCAGTGGTCAGGCTTCAAGAACATTTTTTTATACATCAATAAATGAGTGAAATAGACTACCTGCACATGCCAAAGCCTGTCATAGCATGAGCCAGTTGAAGAAGAGAGCCAAAATGTACCTAATGAATATGGCTACAGAAAGGGAAGAGAGTAATTTCTTGTATATCTAACATACATGTACAGTGATCTGACACTATCTTTAATGTCAATGTAAATAACTGATTTTACCTTACCCCTAGTATATCTCCTTTCATTATAACTAATTTTCACATAGTTAAGATACTTACCTGTTTTTAACTTTTAAATATAAATAATACTTATCACAAGGACCCTAATAGAAAAAGTCACTGACTTTTTTGGGTTATCCAAGGTAATCTACACATATGGTGCTATGTATGATAATCTATGTAACTGTATTTGTGTATACTTGTACCTGAAAGAAAACTTATTTACTTAATACCACTAAGTAAAAGTAAGTAAGCAAAAAAAGTGAGTAAAATAAGCGAGTAAAGTGAGTAATGTAAGGTTAGGTTAAGTTACGTCAGGTTGCTTTAAGTTAGTTTACGTTGGTTTTCATTAGTTTAGATTAACTTTCTTACCATTTCCAGAGAAGTGAGCCATGATCGTAGCATAATCCACTTAATAGTGGACATACAAAAAAAATAAAATATAATAATTATCGATCAACCAACGCCAGCCGCCACGCTGAATATTCACCAACATGTCAAACAAAAGTCTTTTCTATAATACCTATTTTTCATTTCCCTTTGATTAACCAATGGATTTTAGGCTCACAATGATACATTTAGTGTTGGGGGCAAGAAATTAAGAACCATTCGCTCAGTGATGTAGATGGCGCTGCTCTTCACATAGGTAAACAAGGATACTCAAGCAAGTGCTGTTTTTGCCTCTTTATTTTGATTATTAGGGGAAGATTTGAGGAGTGTAGGTGGGTAGTGTGTAGAAAGTTTGCAGGTGTGTAGGCTGAGGAGGCTGGTGTGAGATCAGGCAGGTGTGGGAAGTGGTGGTGTGTGCAGCAGTGTTCAGTCTGCCGCGGGTTTTCGTTTTAGCAGAGGTGCGCTTAAATTGTGTTTTATTGAATATGAAGTTCGTCTAGCTTTTCTAAGAGTTCTTTAAGATGGAAAGAGATAACCCTTGAAAAGTTAGACCTTATTTCAATGAGGTACATAAGGCAGTTTTTCCCCCTTTATCTGTATAGTTGAAGTGGCCACTGTGTCTCCAGGTATCCAACATTCTTATAAGCAAAGACACATTTAAAATAATAATATAATAATAATAATATAATATCTTCATTACTACAAGTACATGTACAAGGCATACAGGCCTAGCTGACATCAATGACTTACTACTATATAGAAAGCCAGTACGTATGTCCATCTATGCCATTCCTGGTTATACAACTGTAGGCCAGACCAACAAGGGGGTGGCACAGCTATATTCTACTCAGACCAGCTTGAATATATCAACAATACTTACACAAGAGATGAACATGGAGAATATTTAATAGCTAAGTTTAAATCCAAATACCTACAAAAACCTCTCACAGTGATAGACATCTACAGAGTACTACAGTCAAATATTAGCCAATTTAGTGAAAAATTAATAAGTATGATTACTGATGCACACATGAACAAAGACCACTTAATACTTACAGGAGACTTCAATATAAATCTCCTACAAGATCAGGACCCACAAGTAACTGAATTCACAAACACGATGAGCAACTGCTTGCTGCTACCAACAGTAACAAAACCAACAAGAATCTCTGAGACTTGTGCCTCCCTATTAGACCACATCTGGACTAATACCATATCCCCTTTAAAATCAGGCATAATCACAGATAATACCACATACCACTACCCTACCTTTCTCATAACCAACCTAGGTAAATTACCCCAAGAGACTACTAAAGTTACCTTCAGACTACATAATGAGACAGCTATTAATAACTTCATAAAAGCTATGTCAAACATCGACTGGCAAACCGAGTTAGGCATCTATACAGATACTGACATATGTATTAATAATTTTCTAAAAAAGACCCAATACCTCTATAACATGCATTGCCCTAAAAAAACTAAACAGATCGAGATCGTTTACGGCTCACATTGAGCCATTGAAACATCTAAATTATTGGGAACGCCTTCAAGTCTTGAACATGTACTCATTGGAGCGGAGGAGAGAGAGATACATGATAATATATACATGGAAAGTACTTGAGGGCCTGGTCCCAAATCTGCACACTGCCATAACAACATACTGGAGTGAGAGATATGGGAGAAAGTGTAAAATAAATCCAGTGAGGAGCAGGGGTGCGGTGGGGACAATACGGGAGCACTGTATTAACATCCGGGGTCCCAGACTATTCAACATCTTACCAGAAGATATCCGAAACACGGCTGGAACCAGTGTAGAAGCCTTCAAGAGGAAACTGGACAAATATCTTCACCAGGTGCCAGATCAACCAGGCTGTGATGGATATGTGGGGCAGCGGGCCTCCAGCAGCAACAGCCTGGTTGACCAGGCAAGCACCAGACGAGCCTGGCCCATGGCCGGGCTCAGAGAGTAGATACTCTCGAAACTCTTCAAAGGTATATCTTCAAAGGTAAAGGTATCACAGCTAAGAGACTAAACAGTCTCTGACTAACACCCAGCATTCTCAAATCCATTAATATAATAATATGAAAAACAGTACAGAATGGGTCAAATAACAAGAGACCAAACAAAACGTTACTCATCAAACCTAACCAGCCTGATACGAAGGTCAAAAAAATTGTATTATGAGAACAGATTACATAACTTAAAAGGTGATATGAAAAAGACCTGGAAAACCCTATCTGAAATTCTAGGAACTAAAAAGATATCCAGAAACAGAACAATCAAACTAACAAAACCAGATGAACCCCTACTCCCACCAACTGAAACAGCAAACAGACTCAATGTTTTCTTCTCCACCATAGGAAAAAAGCTGGCAAGCAAAATCCCAAGTTCAAACACTCCACCTAACGACTACCTCACTGGCACCTACCCGAATACACTATTCTTAGCTCTGACTAACCCAACAGAAGTCTCACTTGTTATCAACACATTAAAAAACAAGGCAGGAGATCTAAATAACTTACCACCTTTTATATACAAAAAAGCTTCTCAAGTACTATCACCAATTATTGCAACACTCTTTAACAAATCCATTGAATCCTCCACCTTCCCATCAATACTCAAAATAGCGAGGGTTACCCCCATACATAAAGGAGGAGATCAAACAGACCTGAATAACTATAGGCCAATATCTAACTTACCCCTTCTCTCCAAAATCTTAATTAATTCATAGGCAGATCTATTCCTACCTCATCTCCCACAACATACTCAACCACTGTCAGTTTAGTTTCAGGCCTAGTAAAAACACAAATGATGCTATTATACACATGCTAGAAATAATATACACCGCTCTTGAGAAAAAGAAATCCCACTGGGAATCTTCATTGATTTACGTAAAGCTTTTGATACAGTTGACCATGATGTGTTACACTTAAAATTATCACACTATGGTATAAGAGGGCACTCCCTCAACTACCTAAAGTCATACCTTAGCGACAGAAGCCAATATGTGCACACAAATGGAGCTAACTCTTCCACACAAACAATTACAGTTGGTGTCCCGCAGGGAAGTGTTCTTGGCCCACTTCTCTTTCTCATTTACATAAACGACCTACCAAATGCATCTCAACTACTCAAACCCATACTATTTGCAGATGACACTACATACGTCTTCTCTCACCCATGCCCAGTAATACTAGCCAACACTGTAAATGCTGAATTACAGAAAATATCTACATAGATGATGACTAACAAGCTTACTCTCAATGTTGATAAAACCTATTTCATTCAGTTTGGGAACAGAGCTACAAATGTTCCACTTAACGTAATGATAAACGGATCACTTGTCACAAAACTCACAGAGGGAAAATTCTTAGGAATCCACCTTGACAGTGGCCTCAAATTTCAGACACACATACAACAAATTTCCAAGAAAGTCTCCAAGACTGTAGGAATACTATCCAATATAAGGTACGTACAGTGGACCCCCGCCTAATGAACAAAATTCATTCCAGAAGCCTGCTCAAGTGCCATTACCGAACGAATTTACTTCCTTAAGAAATAATGTCACGTAGGCTAGTCTATTTCAGACCCCCAAAAATACACTTCCACAAGCACTTACAATATTATACTTACATAATTGTATGATTTCCGGGGTGTTCGTTAGGCGGGGGTCCACTGTACTATGTTCCACAACCAGCTCTCCTTTCCCTGTATCACTCTCTCATTTACCCCTATCTCACCTATGGAATCTGCACATGGGGCTCAACAACAATAAATCATCTCAGACCATTAATAACACAACAAAAGGCTGCAGTCAGAATGATAACAAATTCCCAATTCCAGACAACATACTCCACCAATATTCAAAGGTCTAAACTTACTCACCATACAAGACATCCATACTTTTTACTGTGCCTATTACATATATAGAACACTAAACTCAAATATTAACCCACCACTCAAACTTCTCCTTACCAACCTTAACAGGACAAATGGAGGCCTGGTCACGGACCGGGCCGCGGGGGCGTTGACCCCTGGAATTCTCTCCAGGTAGGTAGACACATGATCATAACACAAGGCACAGATCACTCTTCGATGTTCCCCACGTCCATCTCGCACTATGAAAAAATGCATTGCACATTAAAGGCCCAAAAATTTGGAATTCATTACCTATGATTACCAAAGAAACCCTGACTGTATATCAATTCAAAACTCTGCTGAAAAACCACCTACTCACCCAAAACTAAATACACAATACTTAACATTACCTACAAAGTTAATAAATCACTTTCCACTGCCTCAAAATAACATTATTCACTGTGTTACTCCCCTAGCCTCAAAACCCCTTACATAATTGCTCAAAGAACAATAATTTCTCAAACTTAATCTAGTGCAAATGTTGAAACTTGTATCTCATAATTGTATAAACCTGTTATAATTAATGCAACCTAATCTAACTTTGTTCCTACAGCATTACCAAATAAAGAAATCCATTCTCATGTATACTCCTGTACTCCTTGTAACTCATCTAATGACCATATAAACTGTTATTGCAGCACAAATAATTTATTTGATTTGTTTGATCTGCTTTAATAAATTGCATTATAACAAATGATAAATTATTATGTTAATATATTATAAAACTGTAATGCTTCAAAATTGTAAAACTATTATGTTTCAAAATTGTTATGTTCAAATTATGTTCTAATTTCATTGCTTAAATACTCAACTATACTTATATTGTAAATTGTTTACTATAAATTTTACCATTTAGTTGTAAGTTTAATTTTAAGTTTGCCCATAATGCTCTGCATATAAGGGGCTTTTGGCATGTACACCCCATTCCTACATCTTTGTATCATGTCACAATAAACTATTATTACTATTACGTATTATGCTGAGCATTTTGGGCAAATTAGGTCAGTTTTGTCTCAGGATGCAACCCACACCAGTCGACTAACACCCAGGTACCCATTTTAAACTGATGGGTGAACAGGGACAGGGACAGCAGGTGTCTTATGGAAACACGTCCCTAATGTTTTCCAGCCGTACTGGAGGAGAATCGAACCCTGGACCTCAGTGTGTGAGCTGAGTGCTCTAGCGATTGAGCTACGGGACAGTTAGGTATCTTTATTATGAAACGTTTCGCCTACACAGTGGGCTATTTCAGTCAAATACGGAGGAAGCAGTAGAGATGTAAAGACGCTGCAATCTCATCTCACTGCTGCTTCCTCTATTCGACTGAATTCAGAACCTACTGTGTAGGAGAAACATTTGGTAAGTAAGTTTATTCAGGTATACACAAATACAATTCCATTGATTATCATACACAGCAGTGTACAGTGGTACCCCGACTTACGATATTTTTTCATTCCAGAATGCTGTTCAAGTGCCATTACCAAACGAATTTATCTCCATAAGAAATGATGTAAAATAGACTAGTCCTTTTAGACCCCAAAATTACACTTACAAAAGCATTTAAAAAAATCGACTTACATAAAAGGGTGTGCTTGGGGACCATCGTAAGTCGGGGTACCACTGTACATATGTGTAGAGAACCAAGGATAACCCAAAAAAGTCAGACAGAGTGACTTATTTCCATTGGGAATAAAGGAACCTAACTGTTTCACATGTCTTATCAACTTGTTATTATTGTATATCATTTTGATATTCACATCCAGCATTCTTTTATAGCAATGCTGTATGACCTGTACTTAATGTGACTTTATGCTACTGAGTGCCACATGATCCAAGGAATTTCACCTCTCATCATCCTTCCTTCTTTGGAACCTAATTACCTCCTATTCCCCAGGTGCTGAATGTCCCCTATGGGTTTTAGGTTTGGCACTTCCCCTTAATAAATGACCCATTTAGGTTTAGCACTTGTTTTCGAGGCCATAACTAGGCCTTTTGAGAACTTGCATATCACTTTTTTTTTTTAAGTAGTACAAGCAAAGTCTATACTCCAGTATAACCCCTGTGGTTTAGCGCTTCTATTTGATTATAATAATAATAATAATATACTCCAGTAAACATTCCTCTTTAAGGGGGCTCCTTGTTGCGGTAAAGAGGCTATCGGTCTAAGGAATTGGACCTCTTGGTCTTCTTCCTCAGACCGAACCTAATTACCCCCAATCATCCCCTCCCCTTTCCCATCTTCCCCATCCTCCCTTTTCCCTTTCCTCCTCCTCCTCCTCATCCCTCCCTTATTTCCTTCCCATTTTTACCCTGGGAGCTTCTCTCCACAGGCTTTCTAGTTCCTAGGTAGGGGGAAGGGTACCGTGGTCCAATCCCATTCCGTTGAGGTTCTCGGCGGTGGTGTAGTTTGCCGTGGAATCTGGATCGCCTGGGAATGTCCCGATCCCTCTCCGGTCTCCCGGGGGGAGGCCTTGGGTATCTTTCGGGCGACGGGTGTATCTCTGGAGGCCACCTTCGGATTCCGGGGTGGTGGCCAAGGCGGTATGCTTTGTGGCGGATATCCGGCCGCCCTCTCTTTGTCCGCCGAGGTGGCTCGGTGGATGTGAGGTTGCTATCCCGGATTGCTGGTTTACTGGCATGAAGGGTAGGGTATGGCACGGGTTCCATGCAGCATCTGCACTACTTGCGGTGTTGAGGTCCTCTTGGGCGCGGATGGGGATTTACGCCCCTTTCATTCCTCCTAGGAGCTATTCCTCCACGTTCCCCCCTTTTTTTATTCTTTTTTTTTATTTTTATTTTCTTTTCTTTTTTTTCTTAAAAACAAAAAGAAAGAAGTAACCTAACCATGGATGCCCTAATCTGTGAACCTACCCCCGGGCCCCTTGATACCGCACCTAGTTCTGACCCTACCTCGTTAATGGACGACTTCGGATAACCCTAATACCCCTGTACCTCTTGCTGGTGCCGGTTCGTCACCTGCTTCAGGTACCAGGGACCCGACTGGCCCTTTTGATACGTCTGACCTTCGCTCTTCTCTGACCTTGATTCCGGCTTCTCCCTCGACGGTGCGGCAATTTTCGAATCGCTCGCCCGTCTCCCATCGGACCACCCCCGGTCCCACACCCAAACGACCAAGACCTACACATGACGATTCGACACTTCCTTCTCGTTCATCTCAGAAACGACCAGCTCGTCACGCACTCCCCTTAAACTCTCTGTTTCAAACTACTCAATGGACAAAGTTTTTTACTCTGCGACCGACTTCTCCTAATACCTATCTTTCAGACCATAGTATTGGTAAGGCTCTGCTATGCTATGTTGGTAAAGACATCTCATTTCACGCTCTCAAGAGCGGCACTCGCATCATCACGGTCCAGAATGCTGGCCAAGCTCGCGATCTTTCTCTTCTTACAACCATTGATACTACTCCTGTTACTATTGACAAGCACCATTCCCTCAATTCTTGTTGTGGTTCTGTCATTTTGCCCCACACCATTGTCAAACGGAATTTCCAGACATGTGGTGATGACATTTAGAGCAGCTGGCTCCAAGAACTCCCTATCCTTAAAGTTGACACTTTTGTCCTCCTGCCAACAAGCGAAGAAGTTATCCTTGCAATATAGCTCGTTTAACATTTGACTG
>WNWK01054198.1:0-11630 GCA_009830355.1 Cherax destructor | reverse complement strand
ATGTCTACCCGTCCTCATCCCAACATGGCATTCTTCAGGTCACCATGCGTCACTCACACCTCACTCTCACCTATATATATTGTCTTTCAATCTCTATATGTTTTGCCGGGTCACCATTTGGAGAAGACCCGGGCCGGATGTACCGGCAAACATACAACAACAATCTGTATGTTAGAAGTGAACAAGATCCCAGGACCGAAACGTTTTATAATAACTGTCATAGTGTTTGCTTACGTGTCTTTCTAAACCATAATATATATATATATATGTATATATATGTATATATATATATATATATATATATATATATATATATATATATATATATATATATATATATATATATATATATTCTTCTTCTTCTTCTTCTTCTTTCTTTCAACACGTCGGCCGTTTCCCACCGAAGCAGGGTGGCCCAAAAGAAAAAACGAAAGTTTCTCCTTTTACATTTAGTAATATATACAGGAGAAGGGGTTACTAGCCCCTTGCACCCGGCATTTTAGTCGCCTCTTACGACACGCATGGCTTACGGAGGAAGAATTCTGTTCCACTTCCCCATGGAGATAAAATGAAATAAGAACAAGAACTAGTAAGAAAATAGAAGAAAACCCAGAGGGGTGTGTGTATATACATATGCTTGTACATGAATGTGTAGTGTGACCTAAGTGTAAGTAGAAGTAACAAGACATACCTGAAATCTTGCATGTTTATGAGACAGAAAAAAGACACCAGCAATCCTACCATCATGTAAAACAAATACAGGCTTTCGTTTTACACTCACTTGGCAGGACGGTAGTACTCCCTGGCGGTTGCTGTCTACCAACCTACTACCTAGATATATATATATATATATATATATATATATATATATATATAAAATATATATATTATATGCGAATTCGCAAGAGCAGGCGAAATATTCACAAACACTGATCTCTGGCCGACGGAGACTCGACCCTACGAACCTTGTGACAGGAACGCAGTGCTTTAACGACCGTACCACACTGGACCAATACCTTGGCATCCAGCTTTCGCTAGACGTTATTCCAAGGCAGCCAGCTTTCAGGCAGGAAGGCTTACAGCTTTTCATCTCATCCCCTGCATGCATCGACACAACTAGAGATTTATACAATGCTAGGAATTCGCAAGAGCAGGCGAAATATTCACAAACACTGATCTCTGGCCGACGGAGACTCGACCCTACGAACCTTGTGACAGGAACGCAATGCTTTACCGACCGTACCACACTGGACCAATACCTTGGCATCCAGCTTTCGCTAGACGTTATTCCAAGGCAGCCAGCTTTCAGGCAGGAAGGCTTACAGCTTTTCATCTCATCCCTGCATGCATCGACACAACTAGAGATTTATACAATGCTAGGAATTCGCAAGAGCAGGCGAAATATTCACAAACACTGATCTCTGGCCGACGGAGACTCGACCCTACGAACCTTGTGACAGGAACGCAGTGCTTTACCGACCGTACCACACTGGACCAATACCTTGGCATCCAGCTTTCGCTAGACGTTATTCCAAGGCAGCCAGCTTTCAGGCAGGAAGGCTTACAGCTTTTCATCTCATCCCCTGCATGCATCGACACAACTAGAGATTTATACAATGCTAGGAATTCGCAAGAGCAGGCGAAATATTCACAAACACTGATCTCTGGCCGACGGAGACTCGACCCTACGAACTTGTGACAGGAACGCAGTGTTTACCGACCGTACCAACTGACCAATACCTGGCATCCAGTTTGCTAGACGTCATTCCAAGGCAGCCAGCTTACAGGCAGGAAGGCTTACAGCTTTCATCCATCCCCTGCATGCATCGACACAACTAGAGATTTATACAATGCTAGGAATTCGCAAGAGCAGGCGAAATATTCACAAACACTGATCTCTGATCTCTGATCTAGTTGTGTCGATGCATGCAGGGATGAGATGAAAAGCGTAAGCCTTCCTGCCTGAAAGCTGGCTGCCTTGGAATAACGTCTGCGAAAGCTGGATGCCAAGGTATTGGTCCAGTGTGGTACGTCGGTAAGCACTGCGTTCCTGTCAGGTTCGTAGGGTCGAGTCTCCGTCGGCCAGAGATCAGTGTTTATATATTTGTCTTGCAATCTAGATTGTATATATATTTAGTTGTTTGATGATGATCTTAAGCTTCCTGTAGCTGGCAGAATAGCGTCTGCAGCTGGATGCAAGTATGATCCAGTTGCTTCGGTAAACCTGGTTCTGTACGAGTTCGAGGTCGAGTCCATAGGGAATAATGTTATATATATATATATATATATATATATATATATATATATATTTATTTATTTTTTAAGGACATTTATTAGAAAGGTTTCGCGCTTCTATGTGAATTATAAACTACGTTCTTCCTTTACGTGTTTGTTGTGAGTACTGACGTACGAGGTTTGTAGCATAGGAATTAAATGACCATTTGCCATCTGCATTCTTTAAGCAATTCTTTCTTTATTGTTTACCCTGAGGAAACCTAACCCCCCCATTTACATTTGTCCAGTACTTTCAATGTTTTGCATTAAATATTATTTAGCCATGACACATTTTTTTATACTTTATTGTCGCACTCAGTTCATCAAGCTTCAACATCCGTGCACACGGTGGATGTCTGGGCACCCGGAGATCTCCAGGTGGGAACAACCAACAGCCCCTCCCAGCAAACAGAGGGCCTGCGATCTGCAATCATCTTGGCATCCACCAGGACGTTGATACATCCCCAGGGCAGCTCTCCCTCGGGCTGCTAGCGGAGTCGCTGACCTCTTGGACCACTTGGGGAGGGACGATGGTGCTCCTGCAAGCAACAGATCCTGGCACAACCTGCTGCTGTTTGCAATGGCTGTCTGGCTGTCCTGCCGAAGAGGGATAGGCACCTTGCAACATCTGTTGTTGGGGCAATATATGCATTCCCTAGAATGTGTGGTAACTGCTTCGCCTGACTGTGCTGCAACAGTGATCAACACATCAACATTGACCAGTCTGAGTGAGTATCTAGCTGCTGCTATACCCCCCCCTTTTTCCACCCGGTGAGAGGTGTAATGCTGGGCTCCGGCCACAGGTTGAAATCACTCGACTGACCACGCTCGATCTCACTGTAAGTACTTCACGGCTGCTCGTATCTTCATTATTTTATGTTCAAGAGCTTCACTCTAATTATTTTGGAGCTTCACTCATGTTTAACAACATTAACTTCTGCTATGTCCTGCCTTGGTTTTTGATAAAGTTATTTATTACAGTTTCGCCATTTCTTTTAAAGGCCTTATGCCTACTATGTAAATTAATGCTAGAGTGGTGAGTAATTATTGTGGTTTCTTTCACAGTCCTCTGTTTCCGCACGGGTCATCGGATTCAAGGCTGAGTGGGGGGCCGGCGTACTCACCAATTGAGAAACAGATTTACCACCAATTCTACACTACACCAGTAGTACCTCAGTACACACTAGAAACATCAGGCAACTGTATGTTACCAGGGGACAACTTTCAACTGAGTCCCGGACATCATTTGTGACATTGTGGATGTTGAAAAACTGTTGGATTTGTGGAAAACATCGAGGCAACAACAACAATACCAACAATACCACCACCACCACCACCACCACCACCACGGAGTCTAACATGGATTCATTACTTCTGTGTTAAGATCATCACACCACCACCACCACCGAGTCTAACATGGATTCATTACTTCTGTGTTTAGATCATCACAGCTGTAAATATCTAGCTTTGGATCATATATATATATATTTTTTTCATTTTTCTTAAGATAGGATTATTATAATCATATTTACGTATTTATTATTTAAATTTCATTCTATTAAAATAAAGTGTTTATTTTTCTTGTTATTATTGTCTTTTTCTATTATACTTTTCCTAAGAAGATTGGCGACAACCTTCATAATAACATTTGATTGCAACTTGTCATGATTGTGACCAGATCTAGTTCATTACCGCTGTAACTTGTTCAGCTATCAAAACTTTGGAGTCCAGTCCCTGGACCAATTATGTACCTCTGTAATATTTTGACTACCTCCCACAGGATGGGTATGGGGTGCATAATAAAGATATTATACGAACACTATACCCTGTGGAGGATGCGACAAGATTTATGTAGGTGAAATAGCAAGGAACCTCGAAACATGCCTCAATGAACACATTAATGCATGTAGGAACGATAACTTTAACAACGCCTGTGTACAACACCGAAATTCCACCAATCTTCTCATGAAATTCAGGGACGCCCAATTAGTGATCAAAGAACCTAATTTCCGCAGACGCAAATGCCTTGAATCAGCATTAATCGCAGCTTCATCATCATCTTGGGTCTTAGCAAGAATCCTCCTGAAAACAGTAAACCCTGCCATCACAGTCTCTGCTGCTTATACTACACAAGCTCATTACAAAGGAGAAACACAAACAGACCTTCTCACATCCTACCGCCAATATTTGTTTAACCTATTTTTATTCTACCCAAGTAATAGCTTTTATAACCTTTTATTCATTTGCTTGTTGTTCTACTTTATTGTTTTACTACTACCACTCGTATTACACCTCACTAAGCCTACATATACCCTCTGAGTCCATGAATTGTTTGTAACTGCTTGACAAAGCTCCTGGAGAGCGAAACGTTGCCACAATAAAATGTCACATTATTTGCATTTGTGTCGTTTTACTTAACATATTGTCGGTAATTCTAATATTACATTCTGTCGGACACTGCAACATAATGGACATTTCATGCAGACGTTATTTGGATACCCTTCTTCGTGCTCTCAGTCTTCGCAACAGACAACTTCCTACAAGATTGCCTGGCCGAGAAGGTGATCCCTAAGTCTACTCCTACGCATCTTTCCAACTCCAAACACCTTTTCTCTCCAGCTACTCAAGCCTACTTAACTGAATGTGCTGAATAACTTTCTAACATCGCTAAGGAAACCTTTGAAACTGCAAGGAACATGAGGGCCAATCTTCAGATTGACCACCACACTGCTGACCATATTCTCAGCACAGTCACCACAGACAACCTCCAACACAAGATTAAACTCAATCGCAAACTTCAGTATCTCTGCACTAACAGTCGATGGAAGGAAATGGGAAGAGAATCCTTGATAAACAATATCATCCTGGAGTTTACCTGAGTGTGTCCCAGGGGTCAACGCCCCTGCGGCCCGGTCTATGACCGGTCTATGCTGGCCGCACGCAGTCCAACGTTTGAACCACAGCTTGGCTGGTCAGGTACTGACTAAGTGCCTGTCCAGTGCTTGCTTGAAGACAGCCAGAGAGCTATTGGTAATCCCCTTTATGTATGCTGGGAGGCAGTTGAACAGTCTTGGGCCCCTGACACTTATTGTGTTCTCTCAACGTGCTAGTGGCTCCCCTGCTTTTCATTGGGGGGATGTTACATCGTCTGGAGAGTCTTTTGCTTTCGTATGGAGTGACTCGTGCGCAAGATTGGTACTAATCCCTCTATCATCTCTGACTATGAGAAACAAGCACCGAGTCTGGGTCTCAAATTTACCACTAACATGCACAAACCAAACTTTCAACTGAACGTAATCACCATAAACCACAGACAGTGACAGTAACTTCTAGAAGAGTTATATACAGGGCATTCTCACCGCAGCTTTATATCAAGGCGTTATATCAATGCTTTGAAGGACCGTGGACTGAACAACCTTTGCTCAGTGAAGACTTGTCTATTGTGCTCTCGGTTCTTAGCTACCTGAGATTGGATGATGGCTTCTATTGCGAACCCAGATTGGGGCACAATGAATATACATGTTTATATTGTATTTATGATGTATATTTCCCTTCCTTATAATTTTATATTGCTGATATTTTCGATAATAGCTAATCGTTAATATCTTAGCAATATTAGTAGGTAGGATGTTACATTTTACACTATTGTGCTCATATGTTATAGTGTTGAAATTGCTAGAGTTGGCGAACTACCTCGCTAACTAGTGCTTTGCTTGTTATACTGTCGGCTTCTCTGGATTTGCTGGGCAGCAGTCACATGCGAGTCACGTGGTCACACCTGTGGGAGGTGACTGGCCCCCCTTCATCGCTCTCCTCTGCTGACCCTTGTTGGAGCAACACCTCGCTCTTGTCTCTGCTTGTTTCCTCGTCATTTAGACTGTTTGGAAGAGTATGTGTTCGGTGGTGAGACGAAACATACTTCTCTGGACTCTTTGTAACTCTGTTCACAGAGAATAGCCTAGAATTAGTGATTTTCGACATTTCACTGGGTTGTGTATCCCACTGACACTCTTGAGATAACTCAGGTCTCTAGCTATAACTTCTGACCTAATTCGTTGAGGCATCTGTGCACCGTCACAGTCGGGGATTTTGGTTATGCTGAACATAGATTCATTATTAAGGGAGGTTTGTGACTATTATGGAGGATCTTCTGATAGTCCGCAGTTAGTGTCATTATTCTATCTTGTTCCTGACCTGGAGTTTACCTGAAGTGTTTTCCAGGCCTCATTTTGGATCAGAGCCTGATCAACCAGGCTGCTACTGCTAGCTGCTTGCAGTCCAATGTATGAACCACAGCCTGGCTAGTAAGGCACCGACTTCAGGTGCCTGTCCAGTGCCTCCTTGAAGACAGCCAAGGGTCTATTGGTAATCCCCCTTATGTATGCTGAGAGGCAGTTGAACAGTCTTGGGCCCCTGACACTTACTGTGTTGTCAATCAGCGTGGTAGTGGCACCCCTGATTTTCATTGGGGGATGCTACATCGTCTGCCAAGTCTTTTGCTTTCGTAGGGAGTGACTCGTGTGCAAGTTTTGTACTAATCCCACTAGGATTTTCCAAGTGTATATAATAGTGTATCTCTTCCGCCTGCGTTCCAGTGAGTACAGGTTTAGGAACTTCAAGCGCTCCCAGTAATTGAGGTGGTTTATCACAGTTATGCGTGCCATGAAGGTTCTCTGTAATTTTCTAGATCAGCAATTTCACCTGCCTTGAAAGGTGCAGTTAGTGTGCGGCAGTATTCCAGCCTAGATAGAACAAGCGACCTGAAAAGTATCAACATGGGCTTGGCATCCCTGGTTTTGAAGGTTCTCAATATCCATCCTGTCATTTTTCTGGCAGATGTGATTGCTACAGTGTTATGGTCCTTGTAGGTGAGATCCTCTGTCATGATCACTCCAAGGTCTTTTGTTTAGATTGGTTATTTGTGTCGTTTTTGGTAGCGGGAATGCAATGGTAAGGCTTCGGAGGCTTCTTACTTTATTTGTATAAAGTGTGAGGTACACAGGCTGCGTGTTCTGTGGCCATGTCCTGGCAGGGCCATGGCCACAGGAGTTAGGCCTTGTTGTCTGAGTGATGTCTGGGCGCAAAGTTAGAGGGCCAAGGTGGGTCCTGGTTGACGTGGGTACACCTACAAGGCTTGCTCTCTGGCAAAAACTATGGAAACTAGCATGGCACGAAATATGAACTCAGCTGGCAGACAGCATGGGCTGTCTATGCAAACAGTACAGGCTGTCTACATCGCTCGGCCACGTGCCTATGGTCGACCCTGACCATGTCTGGCAGTAAAAAAAAGTCTCTCGCAAGAACAGGTCACAGAACATGAAAGAAAAACATCCATAAATATGTGGACATGGAAATAAAAACTTCTAGAGTGAAGAAAAAAAAAGGTGTGCTTCGTGGTCTAAGGCAGTGAGCGTCGATGCAGCACTGCACGCCTTCCTGCGTCTGGACACGTACTGCAACATGGGAGACATAGCTGCGGCTGAGTTGTGACGTAACAGGGTACGGTCTCCTCTGGAAGGTGAAGCAGTCATCGTAGTAGTCGCTGCAGGGTTCACTCAACCTGGGGCACAACCTGCTGGTGCCCACGAGTGAGGCGTCGTCAGTAGTCGCAACTGGGCAGGAATTCTGCTGGCAAGTGACTCAGGAGAATCTTCCTCGACTGGTACTGTCGCTGGAGCTGTCGCTGCTGGCGAGTGTAAAGCGAGTCGTGACAGGGATGACTCGGCGAAACATCTGGAGGTCGTAACAGAATACACCATACTGCCTTGAGTGGGCTAGGAGTCAAAGTGACATCAACTTTGTGCAGGCTGCTCACTGAAGCTGTGACACAAGGCTGACAGTCGCCTGCCGACAGGCTTAACTGTTGAAATTACAGCAGAGGATGGATCTAAGCATCCCCAGACTGGTCATCTACTATAACTGGACTGAGGGTCTAGGAGGTGAAGTGGAGAGGTCTAGATGGGAGAATCGTCACGGGTACGATTCAGCAAAGGCATCTACGAGTGACGAACAATAAGAGCTTTCTGTACAAGGCGCTCGAACGCTCGTAATTGACGCTTGGACTGACAAATGTCAGCTGTCAAGCGGGCGGGGCGAGGGTCACACCTAGTGACAAAGTAACACACAGGTGCTACATAGGACACGAGAAACTGCACACATACTGCACATGTGGTACAACATAGCTTACTAGCAAATGAGGCTTTTCTGTATAAAAATCGTCAATAAGCAATACACGAACATGTGAGAACACTGACTGAGAGGAATTAATGAACACTTGACTTATATCTTCTCAAACTTCAACAAATAATGAAAATAAAATGCTCACTGTGAAACTAGAACAATCAGTGACGTCCTGGAGTGACTTCGTGATGGATGTCATGGACTGACATCACGAGTGACGTCAGCAGACGTCGCGAGGTGATGTCATGGAGTGACGTGAAAGATGTCATGGGGTGACATCGCAAGTGACATCAGTGGAGTGACGTCGTGGAGTCGGCAGCATCGTGACGTCAGCAGCATGGTGATGTCATGGGTTGATGCGGCAGCAGACCATATGTGGCATGGAATCTGGCTTAACCCACATGGCGTGGTCACACCCCACGTGGCTTGGAGATCCACGTGGCTTGAGATCCGTGGGTTAGATCCACGTGGCTATTGGTGCAGATCCACGTGGCTTGGTCCCGGCAATCCACGTGGCTTGCAGATCCACGTGGCTTGCAGATAGTCCCACGTGGCGTTGCAGATCCACGTGGCTTGCAGATCCACGTGGCTTGCAGATCCACGTGGCTATCAGCTGCAGATCCACGTGAGCTTCGCAGATCCACGTGGCTTGCAGATCAGTGGCTTGCAGATCACGTGGCTTGCAGATCACGTGGCTTGCAGATACATCCCACGTGGCTTAGATCCACGTGGCTTGCAGTCCCGTGCTGCAGGATCCACGGTCGTGGCAATTCAGATCATAGGATTGCAGATCAAACATGGCTTGAGTCAGTGGATGGTGCAGATCATGCCGCATGTGGGGAGTCAGGCGAGAATTCCAGTGCGCTTCCTCTCAAGCCTCGACCTCGGATACACAGGTTGAGACACAGACACAAGAAATCACGAAACAGCATAGACTGGTCAGCCCATGAGTGGAGCTAGAAATTCAGTGCCGCTTCCTACTCAACCTACCATAGGAGAGACATCACGCACCACAACTTCATGCGCAAGGCTAGAAAACAAAGTGGAAGCTGAGCAGTAAAACAGCGTGGGATACTGTGGCATGAAGTCAGTGACTTCATTTCTCGGAGAATTCAACAAATTTGGGCCTGAATCCTGGTTGTACCTGTGTCTGGATGCTGAGATTTGCAGACACGACATCAGGATAAGTCGTTTACAGACGGATGCTTCTTGTGTAAGCTGATGAAGTGAAGAAAAACTTCATTCCTCTTCCTTCCCTCCTAGGGGCTAACACATCAGCTGCGACCACCACTTCCACCATTTATAACGTTAGTTATTTGGAGTGTTCTTGGAGGCGTGGTTGAAATGATAAGGCTTTGGAGGCTTCTTACTTTATTTGTATAAAGTGCGAGGTACACAGGCTGCATGTTCTGTGACCATGGCCCAGCAGTGCCACGCGCCTTGCGAGGGAGAGAGGAGTTAGGCCTTGTTGTCTGAGTGATGTATGGGCACCAAGTGAGAGGGGGCCAAGGCGTTTCCTGGTTGACATGGGTATGCCCTCTGGCAGAAACTATGGAAACTAGCATTGCACGAAATATGAACTCAGCTGGCAGACCGCATGGGTTGTCTATGCAAACAGTACAGGCTGTCTACACTTTGACATTAGTTTTTAGCTCTATTGTGTGGTTGGAATTTGTTTTCCTCACGTTTTCCATATCGGAGTAATTGAAATTTCTAATCATTGAACTACATATTGTTTTCTGCAGCCCATTTAAAGATTTGGTTGATGTCTGCTTGGAGTCTTGCAGTGTCTTCAATGGTGGACACTGTCATGCAGATTCAGGTGTCATCTGCACAGGAAGACATGGCACTGTGGCTGATATCCCTGTCTATGTCCGATATAAGGATGAGGAACAGGATGGGAGCGAGTACTGTGCCTTGTGGAACAGAGCTTTTCATCGTAGCCGCCTCAGACTTTACTCTGTTGACTACTACTTTGTGTTCTACTTGTTAGGAAATTATAGATCCATCTACCAACTTTTCCTGTTATTCCTTTATCATGCATTTTGTGTGCTATCACACCATGGTCACACTTGTCAAAGGCTTTTGCAAATCTGTGTATATAACATCTGCATTCTGTTTTTCTTCTAGAGCATCCAGGACGTCGTCATAGTGGTCCAGTAGTTGGGACAGACAGGAGCGACATGCTCTAAACCCATGCTGCCCTGCGTTGCGTAATTGATGGTTATCTAGATGAGTGGCGATCTTGCTTCTTAGAACCCTTTCAAAGATTTTTATGATATTGACGTTAGCGCTATTGGTCTGTAGTTCTTTGCAATTGCTTGACTGCCCCCTTTGTGGAGTGGGGCTATGTTTTTTTAGTAATTGTAGGACGACCCCAGTGTCCATGCTCCCTCTCTATAGGATGTTAAAAGCACGTTCTTGATGTACACAGTTCCACGAGTCTGCACCTGGAGCGGAGTGCATGGGCATGTCATTTATCGCCTTTTCGAAGTCATCTGGCGTCAAAGTAATATCAGATAGGCTTGCGTCTACCAAGTTCTGTGGCACTCTCATAAAAAATAATTTAGGTCTTCAACTTTCATTCTGGTTAGCGGCTCGCTAAAAACTGAGTCATATTGGGACTTTAGTAACTCACTCATTTCCTTGCTGTCATCTGTGTAGGACCCATCTCGTTTTTGTAGGGGCCCAATACTGGATGTTGTTCTCGACTTTGATTTGGCGTAAGAAAAGAAATACTTTGGGTTTCTTTCAATTTAATTTATGCTTTTAGTTCTTCCCGCATTTTTGATTCCTGTAAGATTTCTTTAGTTTTAATTCGATACTTGCTATTTCTCTGACCAGTGTCTCCCTACGTATTTCAGATGTATTGGCCTCTTGTAGCCGCTCTGTTATTTTTTTGCCTTCGCCTCTATAGGGAGCGCCTCTCTCTTTCTAGTTTACATATTTTCCTTAAGGGAATTTGCCTTGAGCAAACCTCAAGTACCACAGAGTTAATTTCTTCTAGACATAGGTTAGGATCCGTGATGCTTAGGCTATCTTCCCAGTTTATATCATTTAGGACTTGGTTTACTTGGTCCCACCTTATGTTTTTGTTATTGAAGTTGAAAATGGAGAAGGCTCCTCGCGACTGATCACATTTTGTCGATCTGGGGCCTTCCCTCATACATGTCTGG
>WNWK01054197.1:0-11630 GCA_009830355.1 Cherax destructor | reverse complement strand
TAATACACAATTTTGTTTCCTCTTAACCCGCCATCTCCCAGCACCTAACCTCACTCCATTCCCCATTCTCCCACTCAAACCCACAAACCCCAACACCCCACTTGTCTCGTCCATCACACAATCCAAACTCAATTTCCTTTTCTCAATAATACCCACAACATCGGTAATTCAACAGATATAATCAATGCACTATATGAGGGTTGCCTGTGGTACATTTCCGATCTCAGATAAAGATGTCAGATCATCCCAAGGAAGCGCCTGAGGCATGACCTTGCTCTCTCACTACCACTATTCACCAACACTACCAACCCCCTACCTCAATTCAGCCATCACTGGCACAGAGAAATTAAAGTCTAGATATAAAATATGTGTACTCAACACATCTTTACCTTCATTATCATTTTTTGAGCAATAAAACAATCAAAGTGAACAATGTTTCTATGATTGAAGTGGTGGCCAGACTGTGGGAGGGAGGCGGAGTTTACTCACCTCCAGTCTACATGTGTCTTCATAATGTCTTTTTTATATTTTCTTTGTATTTGTGTATGTCATACATTCATTATTACATGTGAACTATTTTAGCATTAATAATAATTAAAATAACGATGTGATGCTTTCACTTGTTAAGAATTCCCGTCTTGCCAAGGTTGTGTACACCGAGTGTACACCCAGTGTACACCCAGTGTATATACACTGGGTGTAAACTCTGTTTTAGATACTAATGTACTCTTTATTGATGGTTCAAATATTACTTGAAGTATTAATGACCATAGTGTAGTTGATAAGTTATAAACCAATGAAGTTACCATCACAATGATCTTGTGGAAGATACAATACTGAGGAGAACTTCAGCTCTCTTGAAGTTCATTCTTCCTTTCATCACATAATATTGTGCTGTATTTTTCACAAGCTGTTAATACTTTTATTCATTATATGTTGAAGAGTTTAGAGATCTCTAATAAGTTTAGAGTAAAGTTAACAATGTGAGAGTTAATAATGGTGGGAGTTACAGACTGTCGACTTCACAAGAAAACACAATAACTAAAACACAAACTACATTAAAAAACAACATTACAGAAAACCTGTAATTAATTCAGCAGTTATCAAAGACTCGACTTTTATCTCAGTGGCAACTCTGGTCGCAGGTAACATTCATTAAATGACTCTCCATTGTTGTGAATAGAAGTACTGAATGTGTGAGTGAGTGAAGAACACATTATAACAGTGTTAATGAGTGCTGAGTGTGTGTGTGAAGAACACATTATAACAGTGTTAATGAGTGCTGAGTGTGTGAGTGAAGAACACATTATAACAGTGTTAATGAGTGCTGAGTGTGTGTGTGAAGAACACATTATAACAGTGTTAATGAGTGCTGAGTGTGTGTGAAGAACACATTATAACAGTGTTAATGAGTGCTGAGTGTGTGTGTGAAGAACACATTATAACAGTGTTAATGAGGGCTGAGTGTGTGTGTGAAGAACACATTATAACAGTGTTAATGAGTGCTGAGTGTGTGTGTGAAGAACACATTATAACAGTGTTAATGAGTGCTGAGTGTGTGTGTGTGAAGAACACATTATAACAGTGTTAATGAGTGCTGAGTGTGTGTGTGAAGAACACATTATAACAGTGTTAATGAGTGCTGAGTGTGTGTGAAGAACACATTATAACAGTGTTAATGAGTGCTGATTGTGTGTGAGTGAAGAACACATTATAACAGCGTTAATGAGTTCTGAGTGCGTATGTGAGTGAAGAACACATTATAACAGTGCTAACGAGTGCTGAGTGTGTGTGTGAATAACACATTATAACAGTGTTAACGAGTGCTGAGTGTGTGTGAAGAACACATTATAACAGTGTTAATGAGTGTTGAGTGTGTGTGAAGAACACATTATAACAGTGTTAATGAGTGTTGAGTGGGTGTGTGTGTGTGTGAAGAACACATTATAACAGTGTTAATGAGTGCTGAGTGTGTGTGTGAAGAACACATTATAACAGTGTTAATGAGTGCTGAGTGCGTATGTGAGTGAAGAACACATTATAACAGTGCTAACGAGTGCTGAGTGTGTGTGAAGAACACATTATAACAGTGTTAACGAGTGCTGAGTGTGTGTGAAGAACACATTATAACAGTGTTAATGAGTGTTGAGTGTGTGTGTGTGTGTGTGTGAAGAACACATTATAACAGTGTTAATGAGTGCTGAGTGTGTGTGAAGAACACCTTATAACAGTGTTAATGAGTGCTGAGTGTGTGTGTGAAGACACATTATAACAGTGTTAATGAGTGCTGAGTGTGTGTGAAGAACACATTATAACAGTGTTAATGAGTGCTGAGTGTGTATGTGAAGAACACATTATAACAGTGTTAATGAGTGCTGAGTGTGTGTGAAGAACACATTATAACAGTGTTAATGAGTGCTGAGTGTGTATGTGAAGAACACATTATAACAGCGTTAATGAGTGTTGAGTGTGTGTGTGTGTGTGTGAAGAACACATTATAACAGTGTTAATGAGTGCTGAGTGTGTGTGTGAAGAACACAGTATAGCAGTGTTAACGAGTGCTGAGTGTGTGATCAGTCTCAGAGTGTTATAATGTGAAGAACACATTATAACAATGTTAATGAGTGCTGAGTGTATGTGATCAGTCTCAGAGTGTTATAATGTGAAGAACACAGTATAGCAGTGTTAACGAGTGCTGAGTGTGTGATCAGTCTCAGAGTGTTATAATGTGAAGAACACAGTATAGCAGTGTTAACGAGTGCTGAGTGTATGTGATCAGTCTCAGAGAGTTATAATGTGAAGAACACATTATAACAGTGCTGAGACTGATCAAATTATAACTTGATAAAGTTTATTTTCATCACCATTATAAACTGTCCATCAGACAGTGTATTTCGTCGAAAAAATGTTTGGTACTTCAGGTAATATTACTGGTACCCAATATGTTTTTAGACCAATATTATACATCATTGTTCAATTGTTCAAAAATTGAACAATAACCTGAGAACATTAAACTTCAAGCTCAGTTAGAGATAACTGATCTTCATAACATTTACATGTTTCAATTAAAGTTCATCTATGGTTGTTATTTATGTATAGTTATTCGAGTGTTTACAAGTGTCAGCAAACATTCACCTTCTTGATTCTTAACAAGTCAAAGATTCTAAAATAATATTATTAATGTCATTTTATACTCCATTGTGCTACTAGAAATTACAATAATTGATCTCAACATGATTTACTGTAATTACTCACATAACTTCCTTTGCTATATTAAATTACAAAGTATTAATTTTTGAAAAAATAGGTGATGCTTTGTGCCATTTAAAAAGGTGAAGAAAAGACATTCTTTACAGGACAGACTTTTCATGGCACAACGTCTCGATCTGTGTTGATGTTTGTCCAGTGACTTGGTCAGTCACTGCACTCTGTGGCAGTGTCTTGGTCAGTCACTGCACTCTGTGGCAGTGACTTGGTCAGTCACTGCACTCTGTGGCAGTGTCTTGGTCAGTCACTGCACTCTGTGCCGATGTGTGCTAATGTTCTCTATACTCCCACCCCCACTTAGTGTTCTTTAACAAGGTGTAATAATGTACTCTGCACTCTCAAACACACTCACCACTCTTTGATATGTAATGCTGTGCTCAACACTCCCACACCCACTCAACACTTTTTAACAGTGTGTAATAATATGTTGTACACTCACACACTCGGCTAACAAAACAGCTTCGTATCAGAAGAAAAAAAAAGGACCTGTTATAGTACATTTGAGGGGGACGTTGAGAGCTGTGAACCCCAAACACAGCATTTCCTCAGAGAGGAACTTAACTCTTCAAATGTAGCCTCCCCATGGAGCATCACCCATATATGATATTAGAACAAATGTTTTAATATCCTTATATACAGACGGATGTAATTACAGAGAGGACACACAGAAATCTGTGCTCTGTAAATACATCCACCCGGGTAGACTCGTACCGTAGTTCAGCCAGAAGAGAAGAACTTCCCGTCCGGTTAGACCACCATGGAGAGGCCAAGTATTTAAAATTTTATTCTTCTATTTATATGTCATAGTTTGTAATCTGTTAAAATTAATTTTATGATGTTTCTGTTTATAACAACGTCGTCTTTGCATCTTCTGTGTTAACATGTATAACAGTGTGGTGTATGTATTTATGGTGTTATTATATATAACAGTGTGATCACTATATCTCTAGTGTTATTATGCATAACTTTATTATAGTGGACGAAATGTTCTTATAATAAAGTTACTTCACGATGTATATGAATCTCAATGATACAAATAATGTATATTTGTACCTTATTTGCATTGTTAAGAGATAATAAATAAGGAATCTGAATGTCACAGGAATTCAGTAAGAAACAACAATTACGTGGTGTGAATAGAGGTACTGAGTGTGTATAACATTGTTAATGAGTGCTGAGTGTGTATAACATTGTTAATGAGTGCTGAGTGTGTATAACATTGTTAATGAGTGCTGAGTGTGTATAACATTGTTAATGAGTGCTGAGTGTGTATAACATTGTTAATGAGTGCTGAGTGTGTATAACATTCTTAATGAGTGCTGAGTGTGTATAACATTGTTAATGAATGCTGAGTGTGTATAACATTGTTAATGAGTGCTGATGTGTGTATCACACTGTAATGAATACCAAGTGTTATAAACATTGTAGATGAGTAGCTCACAAAGAAGTGCCTCCATGTTATTCAGACATTGTATTGAACCTGAGTCCAGCCAGAATGAGGAACCTCCCAGCCAGCCAGAAGAGAGGAACCTCCCAGCCAGCCAGAAAGGGAACCTCCAGCCATCCATAAGAGGAACCTCCCAGCCAGCCAGAAGAGAGGAACCTCCCAGCCAGCCAGAAGAGAGGAACCTCCAGCCAGCAGAAGAGAGGAACCTCCAGCCATCCATAGAGAGGAACCTCCCAGCCAGCCAGAAGAGGAACCTCCCAGCCAGCCAGATAGAGGAACCTCCCAGCCAGCCAGAAGAGAGGAACCTCCCAGCCAGCCAGAAGAGAGGAACCTCCCAGCCAGCCAGAAGAGAGGAACCTCCCAGCCAGCCAGAAGAGAGGAACCTCCCAGCCAGCCAGAAGAGAGGAACCTCCCAGCCAGCCAGAAGAGAGGAACCTCCCAGCCAGCCAGAAGAGAGAACCTCCCACCAGCCAGAAAAGAGGAACCTCCCAGCCAGCCAGAAGAGAGGACCTCCCAGCCAGCCAGAAGAGAGGAACCTCCCAGCCAGCCAGAAGAGAGGAACCTCCAGCCAGCCAGAAAGAGGAACCTCCCAGCCAGCCAGAAGAGAGGACCCTCCAGCCAGCCAGAAGAGGAACCAGCCAGCCAGAAGAGACCTCCCAGCCAGCCAGAAGAGAGGAACCTCCCAGCCAGCCAGAAGAGGACCTCCCAGCCAGCCAGAAGAGAGGAACCTCTCAGCCAGCCAGAAAGAGGAACTCCCAGCCAGCCAGAAGAGGGAACCTCCCAGCCAGCCAGAAGAGAGGAACCTCAGCCAGCCAGAAGAGAGCTCCCAGCCAGAAGAGAGACCTCCCAGCCAGCCAGAAGAGGAACCTCCCAGCCAGCCAGAAGAGGACCTCAGCCAGCCAGAAGAGAGGAACCTCCCAGCCAGCCAGAAGAGGACTCCCAGCCAGCCAGAAGGCCTCCCAGCAGCCAGAAGAGGAACCTCCCAGCCAGCCAGAAGAGGAAAGCCTCCCAGACAGCCACACAGCTGTTTTTCATCTGATCCTTTTATTTATGCGTTGTACTTGCTTATTTTTTGGGGTGTTACTATGTATAACAGGGTGATCATTGTATTTCTGGTGTTAATATGTATGACAGCTTGATCATTGTATCTCTGGTATTATTATAACAACGTAATCCAGCTGGGTTGGAGTCACTAAGGTGACATTATCTTTAACAGATTCGTAAGCATAATAGTGATCCCTACCAAAATATACCTGTTTACAGTAATCAAAAGACTTTCAAAGATGTAAAGTTGTGCCTAAAACTAAGACGAAACTCCTGTGAATACTCGTTAGAAAGATGGTGAATTACCATAAATAATAAATAAATAATTTAATAAGACTTTCTCGTTTAGTAATTTTTTCACAGCTTCGTTTCTGTCACAATTTCTTTCCTAACATAAACAACAAAGACCATCATAAACATTAAACAAAATCTTAGGACCAAAAAATTTTGGCAGACAATTCTGAAGCTGGACAACAAGTTTTTCATTAAGGTCTCTGATAAACTTCCATTATGAGAGTTATGATAAGCAGGAACCTGAAGCCAAGACAACGGTGCCTAATTGTGTCCAATAAATTTATCAGATTACTTGGATTTATAGTAAAAAATTAAGGAACAAGAGTTCAAAGTTACTTTGCAACTCTATACATCACCAGTAAGATCTCACATAGAGTAAGAAAAATTAGACACATGTGCAACACTTCGGTAACCTTAATGTGAAAACATTTCGCCACACAGCGCTTCATCAGTCCAATACAAAGAAGAATGGTGAAGATGAGAAGGCGTTTTAGGTAATCAGTCTCTTAGCCTGGAGTCGATGTATTCAGTACTGATGGACTGAATACATCGAATACTGAATATGCACAAAGTATATGAGTCCCTTCTTGGCTCATATTTCATATTCTTTTCAAGACTGAAGGACTCATTACATTGACTCAGGCTGAGGGACTGATTACCTCAAACTCCTTCTGATCTTCACCATTTGTTGTAATGGACTGATAAGCCACTGACGGCGGAAAGTGACCACAATAAAGATACCCAAGTGTTACACATTTGTCTGATTTATCAGCTTGTCTGTCCTCTGAACCATTCATCAACACTCAGATTAACCAGGTCAGTTGTGGTCGCCATACTAGACAATGGATATAAATGCACTGGAGAACATTCAGAGAATGATAACAAAATTAATCCATAATATGAGGCATCTTCCATACAAGGACAGACTGAGAGCCTTGAGCTTCACTCTCTCCAGAGTCGTAAAATAAGAGGAGATAACACAGAGGTATATACGTAGAAGACAAACATAAACAAAGGCAATATAAATAAAGTACCGAGGAAATTTAATCCAGAAAGAACTCGAAATAACGAATATAATTTGAATAAATTTAGATTTAGAAAGACGTAGGAAAGTACAAGTTTTCAGAGTTGTCGATGAGTGTAACAATCTACCATGTAAGATCATAGAGGCTAAAACCTTCGGGAAATTTAAAAATTGGTTAGATCAATAAAAGTGTGTGAAAGGTTTGTTAACTTTGGGAATAGGTTGGAGAAATAAGGTGGGAATGGTTGGTTTAGAGATGGACCTGCCTGGTATGGGCCAGTAGGTCTGCTGCAGTGTTCCTCCATTCTTATGCCTGCTCTAAAATAATTAAAATTTAATCTTAAATTAAAAGTTTTAAAAATTGTTAAAAATTATTATATTTTGAAATTAAATTTAAAAAAAAAAACACTAGGTAAAAATTTAACTAAAATTTAAATTGTATTTTATTTATTTTTATTATGAACTACATTTATGTATTTCAAATTATTATGTCTACCTACTGACTGTATTCTAAATTTGACATTACTGTCTAAGTTATTTACGAAAAACTAAAATGAAACGTGATGCTTCTATATATTTTTTTATTTATAAACAGACAAGAATAACTAAAACATTATTATTGTGATGTCTTTTAATAAGTCTAACTTCCACGTCATCCTTTACTTATAATACTGTTCAAAAACACCCGGACTCACTATTATATAGAATTATATACTATTTTTTAAGTAAACTAGACAGTATAACAATGTATATGACAGAACTGTGATTGACACAGTGATGGAGAAACAAAATTTATGTAATGAATAAAGAGAGACAGAATTAAAAGGGAAGGGAATGTATGGATGAACTTAACAAAAAATTAACATAAAAAGAAGCGAAATGTTGCGAAAGAGACATTGTTGTTGTTGATGTTGCTGCTTGGGTTGCAAATGTACAGTATAGCAATATATAAGTGAATAAAACAGCAGTGTAGGAGACATAAATAAAGAGGCGAATTTGCCAAGTTGCATAATCGACTGTTGATATCTTGTTTGTCAATATTATTATTATTATTATTATTATTATTATTATTATTATTATTATTATTATTATTATAATAGAAGCGCTAAACCACAGGGGTTATACAGCTTGTTTATCAATAGATCGAGACAACCATGATGGTCACCTTTATTACCAGAGAGTTGTTTATAGCAATATTTGTCTTAATTCATATAGTGGAGATAAGTGTGGATGAGAGAAGACTATGGATACTGAGAAGTATTCAGTGAATATATTGTTAATTCTGAGTCAACATAATTGTTTTCGGAGATATAAATGTCAATTTGGGAGACTCAGTTAAGGAAGGTGTGGCAGGAAAGTACACCAACATAAGAAACAATATATCAACATACAAGAATAGTAACATGGAAGAAGAGTAAAGTAAAAAACAAGAACAGTACAGAACCTAATAAAAAGAGTACAGTAAAGCACACAAGACAGCTCAGTAACACACAACAACAACACATTAACACAAACCAACGGTAATCCAACACGCAAGAATAATACGAAAATATGTTAAAACATTACAATATAACATGCAGTTACACCAGAACAATACAATTAAAAGCAAAACCAGTTCAGTTATACATAAAAACAGTATTAGTGTACAGAGATCTGTACAGTAACACACAAGTAACACAGAACAATAGAGAAACACTCAAGTACCGTACATCATACAATAACAATGCAGTACAGTAGAGGAACATGCTAGAAAATAAAAGAACAGTGTTAGAGACATTAATAAGAAGACCTGCCAGCTAAGTTATAACACACATATATGAAATTCTTTTTGTCAAGACGTCGAATCTCTGAGTTCAAAGATTTTTTCATTAAAGAGTTTTATGTCTGTGTGTACTCACCTAGTTGTGGTTGCAGGGGTCGATTCATAGCTCCTGGCCCCGCCTCTTCACTGGCCGCTACTGGGTCACGCTCCCTGCTCCATGAGCTTTATCATACCTCTCCTTAAAGCTATGTATGGAACCTGCCTCCACTACATCGCTTCCCAAGCTATTCCACTTCCCGACCACTCTATGACTGAAGAAATACTTCCTAACATCCCTGTGATTCATTTGAGTCTTCAACTTCCAACTGTGTCCCCTTGTTGCTGTGTCCCATCTCTGGAACATTCTGTCTCTGTCCACCTTGTCTATTCCTCTCAGTATCTTATATGTCGTTATCATGTCCCCCTATCTCTCCTGTCCTCCAGTGTCGTCAGGTCGATTTCCCTTAACCTCTCCTCGTAGGACATACCCCTTAGCTCCAGGACTAGTCTTGTTGCAAACCTTTGCACTTTCTCTAGCTTCTTTACGTGCTTGACTAGGTGTGAGTTCCAAACTGGTGCTGCATACTCCAGTATGGGCCTAACGTACACAGTGTACAGGGTCCTGAACGATTCTTTATTAAGATGTCGGAATGCTATTCTTAGGTTTGCTAGGCGCCCATATGCTGAAGCAGTTATTTGGTTGATGTGCGCCTCAGGAGATGTTCCTGGTGTTATACTCACCCCAAGATCTTTTTCCTTGATTGAGGTTTGCAGTCTCTGGCCCCCTAGGCTGTACTCCGTCTGCGGTCTTCTTTGCCCTTCCCCAATCTTCATGACTTTGCACTTGGTGGGGTTGAACTCCAGGAGCCAGTTGCTGTGTGTGTGTGTGTGTGTGTGTGTGTGTGTGTGTGATAATATTTTCTATAAATATAGAGGAGATCAGATGAATGAAGACGTGAAGAGTAAAAAAGTCAGAAAGACTTTAATTTTTAAGTATTTTTTTTCTGACAACTCCTTACCTTTCATCCAATAAAAGTGTATCTCATCCAATACAAGTGTCTCTCATCCAGTACAAGTGTCTCTCATCCAGTACAAGTGTCTCTCATCCAATACAAGTGTGTCTCATCCAATACAAGTGTCTCTCATCCAATACAAGTGTCTCTCATCCAATACAAGTGTCTCTCATTCAATACAAGTGTCTCTCATAAAATACAAGTGTCTATCATTCAATACAAGTGTCTCTCATCCAATACAAGTGTCTCTCATCCATCAAGTGTCTCTCATCAATACAAGTGTCTCTCACTTGTCACTTAGATCATCACATTTCTCATTACTGATATCTTAAAAATACTGAATAACAGTATTCTCCATTCGGTTTATCCAGGATTCTATAAAAATTATTCTTAAGACTTTCCTTATTTCCTTTTCATTGCCTTTGCAATATAATTTCACTTTAACAGCTGTGTAAGAAATTATAGAAATACGTATGGTGATGTGTACACATCGTGTATATTAGTACTGGTTGTGTACGTGTGGCAGTGGTATAGAGGTTAGATTGTGAGATACTCTATATGTCAAGAAAATTTGTGATTTCTCAGGTGAGTTTTCACAGTGGTTGTTTTGCATAGTGTTGTTTTGCACTTGGTGGAGATGAACTCCAGGAGCCAATTTATGGACCAGGCTTGCAGCCTGTCCAGATCCCTTTGTAGTTCTGCCTGGTCCTCGTCCGATTGAATTCTTCTCATCAACTTCACATCATCTGCAAACAGGGACACTTTGGACCTCCCCTCCTTCCATTCTCAGTCTTATTACCTGGTCCTTGACTGTTGTTTTCCTCCTGATGTGGCTGTACATCAGCTTTATGTCAGATTTGGCTTTCGCTGCTGTGTCATTCTCGTATTGTCTTTGGGCCTCCCTTCTTACCTGTGCATATTCATTTCTGGCTCTACGACTGCTCTCCTTATTCTCCTGGGTCCTTTTCTTTCTACCTCTTCCATTCCCTGGCACACTTGGTTTTGGCTTCCCTGCACCTTTGGGTGAACCATGGGCTCATCCTGGCTTTTTCGGTTCTCCTGTTACCCTTGGGTACAAACCTCTCCTCAGTTTCCTTGCAAATTGTTGTCATATATTCCATCATCTCGTCTACTGACTTCCCTGCCAGCTCTCAGTCCCACTGAACTCCGTGCAGGAAATTCTTCATGCCAACATAGTCCCCTTTCTTGTAGTTTGGCTTCATTCCTCCAGCCCTTCCTGGCTCCTCCTCCACTTGTAACTCTACTATGCATTCGAAACTTAGAACCACATGATCACTGGCCCCAAGGGGGCTTTCATATGTGATGCCCTCAATATCTGCTCTACTCAATTCCTGGTCAGAAAAGTGGCAGATGCAGTTCAATGTAGATAAATGCAAGGTTCTGAAGCTCGGGAGTGTCCATAACCCAAGCACTTATAAGTTAAATAACGTAGAACTTAGCCATACAGATTGCGAAAAGAACTTGGGGGTTTTGGTAAGCAGCAACCTTAAACCAAGACAGCAATGCCTAAGCAAACAGATTACTGGGGCTTATATCAAAAGTGTAACAACAGAAATCCAGAGGTTATATTACAGCTTATACATCGTTAGTAAGGCCTCACCTAGATTACACAGCTCAGTTCTGGTCTCCATATAACAGAATGGATATTAATTCGTTAGAAAACATTCAGCGGGAAAGACAAAATTTAAAAAAGCATTAGAAAAACATTCACTTGTAAGA
>WNWK01054196.1:0-11630 GCA_009830355.1 Cherax destructor | reverse complement strand
GGACCCATCCGGTTTAGGGGCCCAATACTGGTTGTTGTTCTCGACTTTGATTTTGCATAGGAAAAGAAATACTTAGGGTTTCTTTCAATTTCATTTATGGCTCTTAGTTCTTCCCGTGTCTCTTGATTCCTATAAGATTCCTTTAGTTTTAATTCGATGTTTGCTATTTCTCTGACTAGTGTCTCCCTACGTATTTCAGAGATATTGGCCTCCGAGGTGGAGAGCATACATTTGTTAGAAGAGGGTATGGCGCTAGGCTAGATAGAATTTATGTAACTGGGAGTGTGGTGGTTGGTGGGGTTCAATATTTAGATGTGGGTTTTACAGATCATCGGGGAGTGTTGGTGGAGGTGGAATGGTCGGGTGTGGTGTGGTGGGGTAAGGGGTATTGAAAATTAAATGTTCAGCTTTTGAGTGGTGAAGGTAGAATTTAGTGATTGGTGGGGAGGGTTGTGGGATAGGAGGTTGCAGGGGGGGGGCTCTGGTGGATTGGTGGGTGGAGGTGGGTAAGAGGGGCATTAAAGCATACTATCAGAGATTGGGCAAAGAAGAGGTAGGATGGCGTTATGGCATGCAAAACTACTTGGAAGGATTATTGACGGACTGTTACTTAAGAGGAGGACACAGACTAACTGAGGAAATACGGACATTGAAGGACAGGTTGTGGTCGCTGCAGAATGAGAATTTTGGGGCATGCAGGATGAAAGCAGGCTTGGATGACGTGTTGTGGGGGGATAAACCCTCCAAATATGTATTGGGTAAGTGTAGGAAGTGAAAGGATAGGATGACAGTGGAGTTCTTAGAGGTGGATGAAGGATTGGAGAATTATGATGAAGGAATGAGGATTTGTACCACAGAGGGTATGAACTTGTATGTTGATAAGTGGTTTGCCAAGCACATGTGTCGCAAAGGGGTGAGTGAGGTGAACAAGGATTTAATATTAGGGGAATAGTGGAGAGGTTGGGACGAAGTGAGCGGAAGGAGTTGAGGGGATGATTAGTGAAGGAGGTGTGGGAGGCGGTGGATGGGTTAAGCAGAGGAAAGGCCCCTGGAATAGATGGTATAGCGAACGAGTTTTATAAGGAAAATTGGAACGTCATGAGGGATTGTTTGGTTGGTGTGATGAATGGGATGAAAGAGGATGGGGTGATGGGAAGGGATATGGGATTGGGAGTGGTGGTTCTGGTACGGAAGGGGAAGGTAGGAGATACTTTGGGAATTACAGACCTTTGGTACTAATGAATTCTGATTATAAAATATTTGCAAAGATTCTAGGTAACATATTAAAAGGGTGTTGGGGAGGGTGATTGAGGTAGGACAGGGATGATTCCAGGTGGGGAGTGGTGGTGGTCATGAGTACATTAAGGATTTCATTGAAAGTGTGGAAGGGGGAGGGGTACCATCATTAGATTGGCAGGGGCATATGATAGTGTAGAGCGTGAGAGCATGTAAGAAATCATGGAGCGGCAGGGGTTGGGTGTGGAAGTGATGAGTTGGATCAGAGGTTTATATGAAGGGCATGTGTGAGGGTACAAGTCAATGGTAGATTGGGTGGGTGGTGCAGATGGAACGGGGTTTGCGGCAGGGATGTCCTCTGTTGCAAATTCTGTTCGCATGTGTTCAGGATCCTTTTTACAGATTGGTGAGGGAGGGGGAGGGGTGGTGGTGGTGAGGGGATCTTGAATATTGTGGGGTATGTAGACGACACTACGGTGCTGGTATGGCAGGAGAAGGGGCTGGTGCATGTAGGGAACAGTATAGGCACATTTTGTAAGGCAACTGGAATGAAGGTGAACGGGGCAAAATCACTGCTGTTGGAGGTGGGTAATTGGGTGGGAAGGGGGTTGGGTAGAAGATATGGATGGAATGTGAAGGACAAAGTGAAAATATGTGGAATAGTGTTCACGGGGAACAGGGACGTGATGAGAGGGAATTCGGGAACGTAGTGCGACGGGCAATGGAGTGTATAAATGGTTGGCGTGCGGGTAAGATCACATTGAGGCAGAGGGTCATAGCAGTAAATACAATGATTTACAGTAGGATTTGGTTTGTAGCTAATATTTATCCTTTATTGAGGTGGGATGTGGAAGGGCTGGAGTGTAAGGTATTTAAGTTCATCTGGGCTAATGGTAGGCATTGGCTACGGAAGGATATAGTTAGGAAGGGTATATTATTGGGGGGTTGGGTCTGATTTGGCTGGAGAAGAGGTTGATGTGCATGTATGTGAAACATTGTGTGATGAGGAGGGGGATGGGGAGACAGGGGTGGAGGGGGTGTTGAGAGAGTTGGGTAAATGGTGGGAGGAGGACAGGTACAGTGCAGGGATTGGCTGCACAATATGATGGTCATAAAGGAACCACAAAATTTAAAAGTTGCTGTCTTATGAGGTTAGGAGGTGGGTGGGGGTGCTGGAGGGGAGGGGATATATCCAGTTTACGACTGGAAAGGAATTTGGGGGTTTCGGGAATACGTTTATCGGGAAGGGATCGTGAGCTGATGTATAGGTTTCTACATGGGGCGGTTGCAACATGGGAGATTTTATTTCGAATGGGGTGTGTGAAAGATGGGGTTGCGAGAGGTGTGGCATGCCGGAGACCGTCATGCATGCCATATATTTTTGTGAGGCATTGGAAGGGTAAGGGTGGATGGGATGGGTATTGAGGAAATTGGGGGAGGGGAGTACCTTTGTTAAGGGCAATTTCTTGGATTTGGGGTGTGTTTCATAGGGACAAAAAGGGTTTAATGTACTGCATGGTGGATTTTGTTTGTGTGTCATGGAAATTGGAGAGGTGGGCATTCGGGAAAGAATAAAGGCGGTGGCTCAATATACCGAACCAAGTGTCGGAATCGTTTGCTATATGGGAAGGGTTGGGGTTCTGCATTTTCGGAGGATTACAGATCATTAAATGTCAAGGGGCTATTGAGAGGGTTGGAGGGGTTTGAGTGGGCTTGACCTGTGGGGTTGGAGTCTAGGGAAAGGGATGTTGTTTGTCTATAGGAGATAGGGACGTGTGATTGGAGAACGGGGGAGGGAGGGGGGTATTAATTACTTTGGGTGACAGCAGACTTTCTATGCTGTGACAAGTGGACGTTGGTTTTTTTTTTTGGGTAGTGGATGAGTTGTATGAATGGGTGAAATGGATGTTGGTCAAGTTGGTAAGGGGGTGAGTCAGGGGTTGTCATAGGTTTGGCTGGTCCTCTGAAGCCGGGGGAGTGTGTTTGGGTTGTATCTAGTGTGAAGGTGTTGGGGTTGGTTTGTTTCTACCAGTAGATGGTCAAGGTAACTGAAACATGTGTTGCGGTTACCCTGGGTTTCGGTGCATAGGCCAATGGAAAATCATGTTCGTGCTCATGTTGCACCTTAATATAAAGTCGGGGTTGGGTAATATAATATTGTTTGAGACAAGGTATGAGTGGGGGGGGGGGGTAACAGTCTGTTGTATGTATATTCAAATTTACCATTGTTCCATTGTAGTTAGGTTTCCAATGTTAACAGTTTAGTAATAATACGTTGGCCACATAATTTTTGGGCAGAAGCTTATATTTGTAATTTACGTTTAAAATACTCTGTGGCATGTTGATGGTAATCTGATAGGGAATCAGGTATGCACCACACATGTTGTAGGAGGTCATGAATTTACACATGTATAAGTGTTGTTAGTATTAATGCAACATTTAAAATTAAAAGTAATAGATGTTAATTGTGTTGGTATTAATTTTGCATAATTGTGTGTATAGGGGTTTCTTGTGGCTTTGAAAGCAAAAATTTGAGGGTTTTGGTGTGAATTTCTTAGTTCATTGGTTGATTATGCTGCACCACTACTGCTCTTGTGTCTGACTGGAAGCTTGGAGGGCTGGAAAAACTGCAGAAAGAAGCAATGAGGATCATTTTAGGATGCCCTCGTACTGCCAAAATTTTAAATATGCAGAAAGAACTTGATATTCCAAGCATCAGAGATCGTGTTACTGAAAGAAATATCCTAATTGGCGTTAATATGCTCAGGCAAGTCCATTCAAACCCCTGCACAGAAGCCCTCTAAACTTTCCTCAGCACTGGTGAACATCCCTCCAGATGGATCGAAAAAACTGGAACCGACCTCCGCATGAATCAGATACATGATCTGTGGCAAGTAAGGCAACAGCGGCACTTCTCAGCTCCATGGAATATTTTTTTTTTTATATTATATTAAAATAAAACAATACAAAACAATGCATATAAACAATATGCTGATCATGTGTAGACTACACAGCTACATCCAATGACAATAAACATCTATATGTACAGACCTGACAACATCAGTTACAATATACATGAACGTACAGATAATATGTTATCATATACAATGGTAAATCTTAACACCTATAGGCGTACCATACATAAAAACTTTGGTATCATATTCCATAAAAACAAACAAGTACAAAAACACTGCATATCAACACTATGCTGGACATGTGTAGACTACACGTCAACATCCGCTTACAATAACCATCTATATATACATACCTGACCACAACGTAGACAAAAAACATAAACAACAGATTATAGCAAATCATGTACTTTGTAATCAGAACACATAAGGTGTAATCGCATAAAACATTTTGCAAATAACATAACCACCAAAAAATACCACAACATAATACAGTAATACACATATCCCATACTTCCATAACTACTCTGTAGACTGTTATCCTCACCATGAGGACCTTACATGGTCTTATCCCATCATACCATCCAATAGACTCCAAACAGACCTCACACTCGTACATAAACAGTATGGAGTAACCAGTACATGAGTAATATTTAACGTCACTAGGCAAAAGTTTAGTGACTACTCTTAAGCCACCACATACAACATTCGTTTACTTTAACAGAATATGACAACATAATATCAATTCATACAACCACAAAAAATAAAAAACACTGCACCATAATAGGCAAACCTTCACATATCCCCTGAACCCATATTAACCATATGTCGATGTCACAGTATCAACCAGTCTGTGCAACCTATACTTCATTAATCTACCTTACGTCAGTCGTCACCCACTTGTGCAAAATTACACTCAAGTCTACCGTCCCCTCAACTGCTATCCCTCCCAAAAAACTAATCATTAAACTAATCACCCACACTAACCCATAAAGTATCCTAACCTAATACCTAAGAACCCCCCCCCCCAAAATACCAATGTCAAGCCCCCTTACAATCTACACACTACGCCCCCAACAGGTCTCTTAACGACATATCTCTGTATAACTCCGAAAAAACCCGCTCCCATCTACCTTCATACACACACCTATTTCGATTCCTAGTAGCTATCATACTTGCAGCCGCAATACGCTCCCTCCCAACCGTGGTTTTCATTCGCCACAAAACACACACAAAATCAACCATTATATGCAACAGGCCCCACCTCACCTGCGAACTCATACCACCTATATCCAAACTAATCGCCCTCAACAGAGACACCCCCCCACCACCCAATTTCTTCAATACCTACCCATCCATTCCCTTACTGAATCCAAATACTCACAAAAATAAATAACATGCAAACCAGTCTCCTGCTGTCCACACCTCTCACAACCCCCATCCCTCACTATACCCATCCTGAACAAAACCTCCTTCGAGGCCACCGCCCCATGTAAGAATCTATACATCAATTCCCTATCCCTAGCCTTTAGCAACAGGCCCTTAAACCCCTTCCAAATATTACACCAGTCATAAATAGGGTATTCCCGACACCTTCCACCACACATTCACCCCACCCCAATATTTCCAACTTCCCTGACTTCAAGGTATGCGCTTTTTCAACCATCATCATATTCCTCAATAGGTCCCAACACTTTTCCAACATTCTCCCACTCCACCACCTACCTACTTCTTCCGCTATCATACTCTCCCTACCCTCCACTACCCCACACCATCGGATAACACACCTTTTCACATACTTACATATCACCCTCCTCTCTAGTGCTATCAACCCCAATCCTCCTTTCCCTATCCTATTGCGAACTACCTCCTTTCTTACCCAAGGTTTCCCATACGCCCAAATATAATGCACAACCCTACTCTCCAGCTCCCTAACATCCTCCAACCGTAACGGATAAACAACAGTCACATGCCAAATCTTACTATATATTAACATATTCACAGCAATTACTCTCTGCTGCAAAGTTAAATCCCCCGGTCTCCAACCCTTTATCCTATCAATCGCCTTCCTCACTACCCCTCCAGAATTCACCCCACGCACCACTACCTCATCACACATATATACTATGCCACAAATCTTAACGCTATCAACTGTTACCCACCCATACCTCTCCCAAAGCCTAACCCCTACCCAATCACCTATCTCCAATAAACGAGTCTTAGCCCCATTTACTCTCATCCCAGTGGCTCTACAAAAAACCTCAATTAAGCATCTGACATATACCAAACTTGCCTCACTATCCACAAGCACAGTTGTGTCATCCACATAACCTACAATTCCCCATACCCTCCCACACCCACCCCTCCCTCCTCCACCCCCACCCTTCCATCCCCACTCCTCCGTCCCTCACCATTCCCCACTCCCTCTCATCATCCTGTAAAAAGGATCCTGCATACATGCAAATAAACATTGTGAGAGAGGGCAGCCCTGCCGAATACCCTTCCCCATCAGTACTCTCACCTCAATCCTACCATTCACCTGCACCTCATACACGCCTTGTCATACACAGTCTGGACCCACCCCACCACCTCCTCTCCAAACCCCTGCATCTGCATTATCTCGTAAAGCACCTCCCTCTCCACACTATCATACGCCCTCCTCCAATCAATAGCTAACACACCCCACCAGCACTACTTCTAATATGCTCCTTTATCCTCTCATGACCCTCTATCATGCTCCTCCCGGTATCCCACACTGTCCCTTCTCTATCACTCTGCTTAATACCCTCTAAACCTATTTCCCAAAACCTTCCAAAATCTTGTAGTCTGCATTCATCATTGCTAACGGTCTATAATCCCTCATCTTAACACCATTACCTCCTTTCTAACCAGCACCACCACACCCATACACTGTTCATCACCCATACGTCCCTGTTCCTTCATGGCGTTAAACAGCCACACCAAACACTCCCGTAACACATTCCAGTACACCCTATAGAATTCATTAACTATTCCATCAATACCCGGGCATTACCCTTACTCAGCCCGTCCACCACCTCCCATACCTCAGCCTCCCCAATAGTACCCTCCATACCCTCCTATCACTCTCCCCCACCACCGTACCTATACCTCTCCCTCACGCTCACTCCCTCACTCCTCCAATACCTCCCAAACCATTTATCTATATATACGCCTATCGCCTCCGTTGTCCGTAACCTCTGTCCCTGCACATAACTCTCAAAAGATTCTTCCACTTCCACACTACTAACAGTCATACCTTCCCTACGTTTCTACACCTCCCAGAACATATTTTGAGGGTTTGTCACCCCATAACACATCCTCCACACCAGCCCTTAACCTATAGGCATCAAACCTTTCATTCCTTAATTCCTTAACCTGCTCTTCAATTCTCTTATCTCTGTTCCATATGGGACCATTCCTCCTATAACACCTAGCCAAGCAATCCCTCTATATAATTTTTTCATCCCATACATCCATCCTTGTTCTCTCTACTCATTGCACTAAAAAATTTTAATGCCACCTTCGCCACTGTTTCCCACCAGTCAATGATACACCCCCTCCCTCTATCTGAACCTTACCCTCCTTCCACAACTGACTCCACCACTGCACAAAAGCCTCTTGCTTATCCACCCCAATCAATAACTTTGCATTCAACTTCCAGTAACCCCTATACCATTTAACCTCCCACCCAATTCCGCATCCACCAATAACCCTGTATCAGAAAATCCAACATCAATCATTTGTACAGAATCAACCGTCACCAAATCTGAAACATACATCCTATCTAACCGCGCCGCATATTCCTTACGAAAATACGTATAATGCACTCTCTCCCTACCATCCACCACATCCTTTAATCCTACACAATTGAACACATCCCCCAATGATTCAAGCACACATCCCGCACCTTTAGGCTCCACATCCTATGCCAGATAACACAGTTCCAATCCCCACCAACTATCGTTACACCTGGCAGACCACCAATGATACACCAAGTACTCATTAACAAACTCATTCTTCACCCTCCTGGAAAATTCTGCCGGCATAAACACCCACAAAACATACCCTAATACCCTATTCACCATCCACTTCCTATCCTCCTTCACCACACTCCTCCCACGCTAACAATTGAAAAGGGCTTGACATCTTTATCACAACCGCCACCCTTTTAACCTACATGACGATCCCTGCATATACATCAAACCCATCCAAACACAGGTCCCTGCCAATCCTATAATTATGTTCTTGCAAAAACCTACCTCAACACCATAATCGTCTCAAGCGCACCTCAACCCACTTCCTCTTACTTCCGCCTCAAACCATTCAATTCTAATGTTACACACCGGAAAACGCAATGAAGTTTACTCTCGACCTTACTCGGATGCTTCATCTCCATGGGCCCCGAACCCTCTACCTTGAATAACACCTTTCCCACCCTTTGGACCCTCTTTGAATTTCATTTAACCCTTACCCCTCTTTGACAAATCCACTAAGGCTTCTTCATTGGATCTTTGTGCCGGTATCAAATATCTCATTGTCCGACAACGCACAGGATCTTTTCCTAGATTCACCCACCTCTTCCATACTCAGGACTACAGTCCGTCTCTATGCACTTCACACTCACAACCTCACAATAATACCCTTCTCGCCCTCTTTATCCACTTCCCAGACCTCTCAACAACAACATCTCCTGCCACATTAGGTATTATACCCAACAATGGCAATGTCCAGCACACTATCCAAGGAGATAGTGGGCTGACCTCTTCGACTCCCCGCCCCCGCATCCTCAAGGTCGCATACCTCTGACACCACAGGAGGGAGGGCCACACGTCCCACACTGCTCTCACAATTTCACTCCACAATTTAGAGGAAGCTTCCTGCATAGACCGGCGAGCTTCCACCCCATCCACCATTCTAGAAATTTCTTGTTGCTCTTCCACATGCCCTGCTGCTCTCTAGGACAATTAACAGCCATATGCCCACAGGCACCATAAACTCTACATGTCCGTTGCTGTCCCATATACGACACATACACCTGTGTCCTGAAGTCCGGCATCAGAACTAAGACGGAAGGGCCATCGTAGTGAAATCTTTAAAGAGAAAGACCCTTCCATTAGTCCTTCAAGGGGTCCCAATTGCCACCGATCCACAACAACAGAATGCACATTTCCATACTCCTTGAAGACTGTCGTCAGATCCGTGGATCTTCCTCAAAGGGTACATTTTGCATCTCACCCAAGTGAAGGACCGGGAGCATCCTCAACCTCACCTCCAAACTTGAATTACGCACACACACATCTGGTCTTGATATTATCCACCAGCCGCTCGTACCGGTGGGCCGACGCCAACTTGACAAATACCCGGTTCATAATTTGATGGCCACACTCATTACAAATTCTCAATGTTCAGCTGGTACACATCCTGTAGCACCATAGGCAAAACAGTGGCTACCATGCCTGGCTTAATGCTCTTTCACAATCTCCGGACAGATCTATTCACCATCGTCCTAGCTGCGGCCATATTAGTGAAAACAAAGTTTTGGCTGTCACCACCAGGAGGCAGAGCGTCAACACCTCCCAGTATGATCATGGACAGGAATCATCCATGGAATATTACCCCATTACAAACTACATCCTCCATTTCTCAAACTACTTCTTAAATACAACCAAAGCCGCCTTGAAGCCAAACATGATGCCTTGTTGTATTGATAATTTAGCCAAACAGCACACTTTCTCACAAATTATTTACGTTGATGGTTCTGTTCACCAATCCACTGGTGGATTAGATTTTGCCACCGAAGTGGCTAGTTTATTGTACCCCATATCCATCCTGTGGACGTGCACAAGAGCATATGGATACAAAAAGGCCTAGGGCACTAGGCCCCAAAGGTTAACAATTGTACATTTGGTTTATATCTACATTTCAATTATTTGTTACAAGCAAATTTAGGAAATTTGTTAGTCAATTAGTAATTTATTTCATGAAAAGATATCTTGACATGTCAATAGGTTATTATACTGTCTATCTCTATAATCCTCAATAAGTGGACAATTAAGCAATAGTGTTCAAGACAGTGACCATATGCCTGATCACATAATTTGCATTTAGTTTGATCATCATCTGTGTCTCCCAAACTGCCAGAAGTACCTGTAGCCAAGCTTAAGCCTGGGTACTACAACATCAGGGCAGTCTGTCCACATTCAAGTTGCTCCACAAAATGCCCATCTGTGCTCGCATTATCATGAGTCAAGCCAGTGTCATAAGTTAGCTTTAGTGCATTAGGATTGCAAACAATTCCCGTTTGCAGTGTAGAGCCCAGTTGTTAATTCTTATGCCTAGTTCAAAAAAAAAAAATTATTGTTCTTAACTAGGAGGGAGCAACCAGAGCAGATGCAGCCCTGCCAGTGTACATAACTTGAGATAACTTATTACTACCAGCTAGGCGAGAAATTTCTTCTTGAGCAGTTGCTTTAACAAGTGATTTAAGGAAGGGATTACTAGCAATGAGCTTCTTGGGAGGGACTTGCAGGTATGTGATATTAAATGAACACATCTTCCATGGAGGGGTGAAATGCTCTTGTTTCCACAGTGATACAATTTGCAGGTTGTAAAACTTAATGTAATTGCATGTTTTCACAATCCATTTAGATCTGTGAGCATTTACTTCTAGACATTTAGTAAGATTCATTGTGACAGTGTCTGGTTATTTCTTAACATTCTAATACCAAGTACAGTGTTAATCTCAACAATCCTATCACTGATACTAGTAATACCAAGCTCCTTCCTCATATTAAGAACCTTTGTAGATTTGGGACAGCCAAGAATAATTCTGAGAGCTTCATTTTGCATTAACTCAAGGGTCAGAGAGAACTTTCGAGCTAATATCAACATGGGAGCAGCATAATCCCTGCAGCTGGTAGTGCTGCCGTTTTCATACAGAGTGATAGCTCTCTTAAAGAAATTGGAGCACGCATCAATAACTGGGCCTCTACCCTTCAGATAGAACTGTTTGTCATACTCCTTGCACTCAAATGCGTCCATGTATCTAAGGTTGACTTCTAATTGTAACTGATTCTCTGTCATCCATAAATGCTCTCAACTCATCAAGTATAACTTGTAGCATGCTTGTGTCAGAAGCCAGACACAGGATGGTAGGATTGTGGATAGTAGAGTCAGAGTGCACATGCTGATTCCATCTCCATTGGTCTTCAGATGCATGATAGAACTGATAAATTGGCTAAGTTTTATGCTTTCAAAGAGGAGGTAGATTACAATCTTGGCTTGTCAGTCAGCAATTTGAGAACAATAATGAAAAGAACTTCAACTGAATTTTGACTTAAGACTCAGGGGGATTGACACCAGTCAGTCCATCTATCATCATTCTATCATGCAGGAGGAGCCACATGTCTATGGTGCATCCAACAAAATAAGCAGAGTCTTGGATGTCACTGCCCCCCCCCC
>WNWK01054195.1:0-11630 GCA_009830355.1 Cherax destructor | reverse complement strand
GTCCTATCTTGGCCCAGCACTGGGAAACCATGGTCTAGAGTGCATATAGACTATGCAGGTCCAGTTGAGGGCAAATATTTTTTGGTAACTGTGGATTCCTTTTCAAAATTCTTAAATGTGCAAGTAACTAGTTCCATGACATCCACAGTTACTACTGAGTTACTAAGGAAATCCTTTTGTAATTTTGGGTTACCAGACACAGTTGTGTCAGATAATGCTGCTTACTTTGTATCACAAGAACTGGAAGCCTTCTTTAGTAAGAATCGTATTGAACATGTTACTCCAGCCCCATGCCAGCCATCATCAAATGGTCTGGCTGAGAGAGCGGTAAAGACATTGAAGGAAGGTTTACACAAGTTTACAAAAGGATCTCTCAATACCAGATTATGTAGGTTCTTATATAACCATAGGAAAACTGTTCATTCCTCCACTAATAAGACACCAGCAGAAATGATGTTTCATAGGAATTTCAAAGTCCCTGTATCGGCTGTCAAATGTCATGTTAAAGAGGACAATTTGTTGCCTAAGATGCCTGCTGGTGACCTTCAAGGAGTGGTGAAGCAATTTAAAGTTGACGATGTTGTGTATGCAAGAAACTTTGGGACAGGTGACCCTTGGGTAGAAGGAAAAATTGTGGAGGTATTAGGAGTTTTGGTAACATGATATGGAAAAGGCATATAGATCAACTCATCCCAAGGTTTAGGAGTGGAGAGCAACCACTGATTCCAACAGTACCAGAAGCAGTAAGGAGTGGTTTAGAGGAACTGCTCCCCCCAAACCAACAATACCACCAATCTAACGACATTCGTCTTTACAAATATACAGGGTCTAAAGCCAGCAACAAACAACAAGATACCTTACATCGGTGGACTGCTTACAGAGTCAAATGCAATGTTTGTGGCTTTCACAGAGACCCACATAAAGGATCACTTGGACAATGAAATATGGATCCCTGGCTACAACCTATACAGATGTGACAGAGTGAATAAGCAAAAGGGGGAGAGGGGTTGGCCTGTATATCACAGAGTCACTTATATGCCCAGAACTACTAAATGCATCAAATGATGTAGTTGAAGTTTTAACAGTAAAGATCGAGAATCAAAACCTGGTCATCGTGATTGTATACAAGCCTCCGGATGCAACGTCCCAAAAATTCCAGGAACAGCTTCTGAAAATTGACCACTGTCTGGAAAACCTTCAAGCCCCTGCCCCCTACATCTTGCTCCTGGGGGACTTCAACCTAAGGCACCTAAAATGGAGGAATATTGCAAATAATGTGGTAGCAGAGATAACACCAGGAGGCAGCTCAGATGAAAACTAGCACACACACGAGCTTTTAAATCTCTGCACCAAATTCACCTTAAACCAGCAAATAGTAGAGCCCACAAGATTAGAGAATACGCTAAACCTCATCTTCACCAACAATGATGATCTGATACGAAATGTCATCATATCAAAAACGATATACTCAGATCACAACATAATAGAGGTCCAGACATGTATGAGGGGGGCACCAGACCGACAAAATGTGATCAGCCGTGAGAGAGCTTTCTCCAATTTCAACTTCAATAACAAAAACATAAGGTGGGACCAAGTAAATCAAGTCCTAAATGATATAAACTGTGAAGATAGCCTAAGCATCACGGATCCTAACCTATGTCTAGAACAAATTAACTCTGTGGTACTTGAGGTTTGCTCAAGGCAAATTCCCTTAACGAAAAGGAGGAGAAGATGTAAACTAGAAAGAGAGAGGCACTCCCTATATAGGCGAAGGCAAAGAATAACAGAGCGGCTACAAGAGGCCAATATATCTGAAATACGTTGGGAGGCACTGGTCAGAGAAATAGCAAACATCGAATTAAAACTAAAGGAATCTTACAGGACTCAAGAAACGCGGGAAGAACTAAAAGCCATAAATGAAATTGAAAGAAACCCAAAGTATTTCTTTTCTTATGCCAAAACAAAGTCAAGAACAACATCCAGCATTGGGCCCCTACTAAAACGAGATGGGTCCTACACAGATGACAGCAAGGAAATGAGTGAGTTACTAAAGTCCCAGTATGACTCAGTTTTTAGCGAGCCGCTAACCAGACTGAAAGTTGAAGAGTGTGCCACAGAACCTGGTAGACGCAAGCCTATCTGACATTACCCTGACGCCACATGACTTCGAAAAGGCGATAAATGACATGCCCATGCACTCCGCTCCAGGCCCTGACTCATGGAACTTAGTGTTCATTAAGAACAGCAAGAAGCCCCTATCACGTGCTTTTAACATCCTATGGAGAAGGAGCATGGACACTGGGGTCGTCCCGCAGTTACTAAAAACAACAGACATAGCCCCACTACACAAAGGCGGCAGTAAAGCAATAGTAAAGAACTACAGACCAATAGTGCTAACGTCCCATATCATAAAAATCTTAGAAAAAGTTCTAAGAAGCAAGATCGCCACTCATCTAGATAACAATCAATTACACAACCCAGGGCAGCATGGGTTTAGAGCAGGTCGCTCCTGTCTGTCCCAACTACTAGACCAATACGACAAGGTCCTGGATGCTCTAGAAGACAAACAGAATGCAGATGTTATATACACAGACTTTGCAAAAGCCTTTCATAATTGTGACCATGGTGTGATAGCACACAAAATGCGTGATAAAGGAATAACAGGAAAAGTTGGTAGCTTATTATTTTTTTTTTATTAACACATCGGCCGATTCCCACCAAGGCAGGGTGGCCCGAAAAAGAAAAACTTTCATCATCATTCACTCCATCACTGTCTTGCCAGAAGGGTGCTTTACACTACAGTTATAAAACTGCAACATTAACACCCTCCTTCAGAGTGCCGGCACTGTACTTCCCATCTCCAGAACTCAAGTCCGGCCTCCCGGGTTTTCCCCTGAATCCCTTCATAAATGTTACTTTGCTCACACTCCAACAGCACGTCAAGTATTAAAACCATATGCCTCCATTCACTCCTATCAAATACGCTCACACATGCTTGCTGGAAGTCCAAGCCCTCGCACACAAAACTTCCTTTACCCCTCCCTCCAACCTTTCCTAGGCCGACCCCTACCCCGCCTTCCCTCCACTACAGATTTATACACTCTCGAAGTCACTCTGTCTCGTTCCATTCTCTCTACATGTCCAAACCACCTCAACAACCCCTCCTCAGCTCTCTGGACAATCGTTTTGGTAATCCCGCACCTCCTCCTAATTTCCAAACTCCGAATTCTCTGCATTATATTCACACCACACATTGACCTCAGACATGACATCTCCACTGCCTCCAGCCTTCTCCTCGTTGCAACATTCATCACCCATGCTTCACACCCATATAAGAGCGTTGGTATAACTATACTCTCATACATTCCCTCTTTACTTCCATGGACAAGGTTCTTTGTCTCCACAGACTCCGAAGTGCTCCACTCACCCTTTTCCCCTCATCAATTCTATGATTCACCTCATCCTTCATAGACCCATCCGCCGACATGTCCACTCCCAAATATCTGAATACATTCACCTCCTCCATACTCTCTCCTCCAATCTGATATCCAATCTTTCGTCACCTATTTTTTTTGTTATCCTCATCACCTTACTCTTTCCTATATTCACTTTCAACTTTCTTCTTTACACACCCTACTAAATTCATCCACCAACCTCTGCAACTTCTCTTCAGAATCTCCCAAAGCACAGTGTCATCAGCAAAAAGAACTGTGACAACTCCCACTTTGTATTTGCTTCTTATCTTTTAGCCCAACACCTCTTGCCAAGACCCTCGCATTCACTTCTCTTACAACCCCATCTATAAATATATTGAACAACCACGGTGACATAACACATCCTTGTCTAAGGCCCACTTTTACTGGGAAATAGTCCCCTTCCCTCCTACACACTCTAACCTGAGCCTCACTATCCTCATAACAACTCTTCACTGCTTTCAGTAACCTTCCTCCTATTCCATACACCTGCAACATCTGCCACATTGCCCCCCTATCTACTATCATACGCCTTTTCCAAATCCATAAATGCCACAAAAACATCTTTACCCTTATCCAAATACTGTTCACCTATATGTTTCACTGTAAACACTTGGTCTACACACCCCTACCTTTCCTAAAGCCCCTTGTTCATCTGCTATCCTACTTTCTGTTTTAATCTTAATTCTTTCAATAATAACTCTACCATACACTTTACCAGGTACACTCAACAGACTTATTCCCCTATAATTTTTGCACTCTCTTTTGTCCCCTTTGCCTTTATACAAAGGAACAATACACGCTCTCTGCCAATCCCTAGGTACCTTACCCTCTTCCATACATTTATTAAATAATAGCACCAACCACTCCAAAATTATATCCCCACCTGCTTTTAACATTTCTATCTTTATCCCATCAATCCCAGCTGCCTTACCCCTTTCATTCTACCCACTGCCTCACGAACTTCCCTACACCCACAACTGGCTCTTCCACACTCCTACAAGATGTTATTCCTCCTTGCCCTACACACGAAATCACAGCTTCCCTGTCTTCATAAACATTTAACAAATCCTCAAAATATTCTCTCCATCTTCCCGATACCTCTAACTCTCCATTTAATAACTCTCCTCTCCTATTTTTAACTGTCAAATCCATTTGTTCTCTAGGCTTCCTCAACTTATTAATCTCATTCCAAAACTTTTTCTTATTTTCAACAAAATTTGCTGATAACATCTCACCCACTCTCTCATCTGCTCTCTTTTTACATTGCTTCACCACTCTTTTAACCTTTTTTTTTCTCTCCATATACTCTTCCCTCCTTGCATCACTTCTACTTTGTAAAAACCTCTCATATGCTAACTTTTTCTCCCTTACTACTCTCTTTACATCATCATTCCACCAATCGCTCCTCTTCCCTCCCGCACCCACTCGCCTGTAACCACAAACTTCTGCTGAACACTCTAACACTACATTTTTAAATCTACCCCATACATTTTCGACCCCATTGCCTACACTCTCACTAGCCCATCTATCCTCCTATAGTTGTTTATATCTTACCCTAACTGCCTCCTCTTTTAGTTTATAAACCTTCACCTCTCTTTTACTTACTGATTCTATTTTCCTTGTATCCCATCTACCTTTTACTCCCACTGTAGCTATAACTAAAAAGTGATCTGATATATCTGTGGCCCCTCTATAAACATGTACATCCTGAAGTCTACTCAACAGTCTTTTATCTACCAATACATAGTCCAACAAACTACTGTCATTACGCCCTACATCATATCTTGTATACTTATTTATCCTCTTTTTCTTAAAATATGTATTACCTATAACAAACCCTTTTACAAAGTTCAATCAAAGGGCTCCCATTATCATTTACACCTGGCACCCCAAACTTACCTACTACACCCTCTCTGCATGTTTCTCCCACTTTAGCATTTAGGTCCCCTACCACAATTACTCTCTCATTTGGTTCAAAAGTTCCTATACATTCGCTTAACATCTCCCAAAATCTCTCTCTATCCTCCACACTCCTCTCTTCTCCAGGTGCATACACGCTTATTATGACCCACTTTTCGCATCCGACCCTTATTTTAATCCACATAATCCTTGAATTTACACATTCATATTCCCTCTTTTCCTTCCATAACTGATCCTTCAACATTATTGCTACCCTTCCTTAGCTCTAACTCTCTAGATACTCCTGACTTAATCCCATTTATTTCTCCCCACTGAAACTCGCCTACCCCCTTCAGCTTTGTTTCGCTTAGGGCCAGGACATCCAACTTCTTTTCATTCATAACATCGGCAATCATCTCTTTCTTATCATCCGCACTACATCCACGCACATTCAGACAACCCAGTTTTATAAAGTTTTTCTTCTTCTCTTTTTAGTAGATTTGTACAGGAGAAGGGGTTACTAGCCCATTGCTCCCGGCATCTTAGTCGCCTCATACGACAAGCATGGCTTACGGAGGAAAGATTCTTTTCCACTTTCCCATGGACAATAGATAAAATAAAAAGAACAAGAGCTATTAAGAAAAAGAAGAAAAACCTAGATGTGTGTATGTATATATATGCATGTGTATGCCAGTGTAGTGTGACCTAAAGTGTAAGTAGAAGTAGCTAGATATACCTGTTATCCAGCGTGTTTATGAGACAGAAAAAAGACACCAGCAATCCTACCATCATGTAAAACAGTTTCAGGTTTCTGTTTCACAGTCACCTGGCAGGACGGTAGTACCTCCCTGGGTGGTTGCTGTCTACCAACCTACTACCTGTTGGTAGCTGCATCTATAATTTCCTAACAAGTAGAACACAAAGAGTAGTAGTGAACAGAGTAAAGTCTGAGGCAGCTACGGTGAAAAGCTCTGTTCCACAAGGCACAGTAATTGCTCCCATCCTATTCCTCATCCTCATATCGGACATAGACAGGGATATAAGCCACAGTGCTGTGTCTTCCTTTGCAGATGACACCCGAATCTGCATAGTAAGTAAGTAAGTTTATTCAGGTATACACAAATACATTTACATAGATTATCATACATAGCAGCATATGTGTAGAGAACCCTCCAGGATAACCCAAAAAGTCAGACAGAGTGACTTATTTCCATTGGGGTCCTGCATGACAGTGTCCACCATTGAAGACACTGCAAGACTCCAAGCAGACATAAACCAAATCTTTAAATGGGCTGCAGAAAACAATATGAAGTTCAATGATGAGAAATTTCAATTACTCCGATATGGAAAACGTGAGGAAATTAAAATCTCATCGGAGTATAATACAAATTCCAACCACACAATAGAGTGAAAAACTAATGTTAAAGACCTGGGAGTGATCATGACAGAGGATCTCACCTTTAAGGACCATAACACTGTAGCAATCGCATCTGCCAGAAAAATGACAGGATGGATAATGAGAACCTTCAAAACCAGGGATGCCAAGCCCATGTTGACACTTTTCAGGTCACTTGTTCTATCTAGGTTGGAATATTGCTGCACACTAACTGCACCTTTCAAGGTAGGTGAAATTGCTGAACTAGAAAATGTGCAGAGAACCTTCACGGCACGCATAACTACAATAAACCACCTCAATTACTGGGAACGCTTAAGTTAATAAACCTGTACTCCCTGGAATGAGGCGGGAGATATACATTATTATATACACTTGGAAAATCCTAGAGGGATTAGTACCAAACTTGCACACGAGAGTCACTCCCTACGAAAGCAAAAGACTCGGCAGGTGATGTAACATCCCCCAATGAAAAACAGGGTGCCACTAGCACGTTGAGAGACAACACAATAAGTATCATGGGCCCAAGACTGTTCAACTGCCTCCCAGCATACATAAGGGGATTACCCAGACCCCTGGCTGTCTTCAAGCAGGCACTGGACAGGCACCTAAAGTCGGTGCCTGACCAGCCAGGCTGTGGTTCGTACGTTGGACTGCGTGCGGCCAGCAGTAACAGCCTGGTTGATCAGGCTCTGATCCAACATGAGGCCTTGTCACAGCCCGGGCCGCAGGGGCTTTGACCCCTGGAACTCTCTCCAGGTAAACTCCAAGTAAACAATAGATAATAGTGGTAATAAACTTAGAAGAGCAGCTGTTTCCTATCAAACGATAGGTGTACCTACAAACGTAAGGAAGGAAGGGGCACCTCAGGACAGTGCAAACCTCCAATTCTCCGGCGTTCCAGCAGAGTTGTCAAACATCCAGATAGGTTGGATTTATAAGTTGGATGATATGGTAACCATTCCATCTGTGGTGATGATATAATGTAATTTAGAAAAAGAGAAATGTAAGGGGTTGGGAGCAGTAGGAGGATTAAATACTATGTTTGTTTGGTTCAGTCATTTATAATTGTTGTTGTTGTTATGGAGCGGCCCTGGAGAGTACATTGTTATGGTTACTCTGGCTTTCATTAACCTACAACCACTACAGCTGTTAGCTGCCGCACGTAATCCTAGGGGGAAAAAATAACCAAAGTTGCCCGAAATGCTCTGCATAACCAAGGTGTAGACTAATAGATTGCTCATTACTTTATAATTTGTTCATGATTGCAACCATGTATAAACGTGAGTAAATTTACTTACATGATTCATTACCTTGTAACTTGTGAATTCATTACCTTTGTACCTTGTTCAGGTATCAAAACTTTGGGCCCAGTCTCTGGACCCATTATATACCTCTGTAATCTGTAAATACCTTTGTAACTTGTCATGATTGTGACCAGATCTACCTGAGTTCATTACCTTTGTAACTTGCTTAGCTATCAAACTTTGAGGTCCAGTTCCTGGACGCATTATGTACCTCTGTAATATTTTGACTACCGCCCACAAGATGGGTATGGGGTGCATAATAAAGATATTAAACTAACTAACATAACCAAGGGCTTTCTATAAAGTATGTCATTGATGTCAGCTATGGTCTGTATAAGTTATATCATGTTCTTGTAGAAATAAATATTATTATTAAATTATTTCTATTATTATTATAATTATTATTATTATTATAATTATTATTATTATTATAATTTTTATTAAGTTTATTTAGGTACAGGTACACATAAGTACCATTATCATACAAAGAAACATATGTAGCTTACTTAAGATAATCCAAAAAAGTCAGGCAAAGTGACTTATTTCTATTAGGGGTCTCTGTAATATATTATTAGTTAATACAATATCTGTGGAAAATATTGGTATTTTCCGAAAGGTTATACTCGATAGCCTTTCTAATGTGAATATTCGTAATGTGTGGCTGTTGGTTCGTTTTTTTCTTGAGATGAGGAGAGAACCATCGCTACGGTGGCGTGGGTACGCCGTGCTGGGTCAAGTGAAGTCGCCCAGGCAGTCTGTCCGTGGATAAGCGAATGGAGGTGAACGATGGAGAGCTCTGGATATAAAGGAGATGGAAATCGGCGTTTACAACGACCAAATCGCGGTTAATGGTCTCTCTGCACAATAGTGAATGTTGTGAATATTCGCCGGGCATAATGTGGACATTAAGTCCAAGAAACTATAATAATAGAGTGATAATGTGTTAAACAGTGAGCGACGTCGCCATGCGGTGTTGATGGAGGAAATGTGCGTCGGTTCGATCAGTGTTCATCGTACACAATGATTAATGGATTAACTTTAACAGAGTAAATTAATGGGACATTAAACCGACATGTGAATAGTGTGTAAAGTGTTGCGTATAAACTGTAATAAAGAGGTATAGTGAGATAAACAAGGTAAGAAAGCCTAGGAACGAATGGATTTGTCAGTTAAAAACAGAGTAGGGAGTTAGTAGATGGGGAGCTGGAGGTATTGGGTAGATGGCGGAAATATTTTGAGGAACTTTTAAATGTCGATGAAAAGAGGGAGCGGTAATTTCATGTACTGGCCAGGGAGGTACAACATCGTTTAGGAGTGAAGAAGAGCAGGATGTGAGTGTGGGGGAGGTGCATGAGGCATTACGTAGAATGAAAGGGGGTAAAGCAGCTGGAATTGACGGAATCATGACAGAAATGTTAAAAGCAGGGGATGATATAGTGCTGGAGTGGTTGGTATTTTTGTTTAATAAATGCATGAAAGAGGGGAAGGTACCTAGGGATTGGCAGAGAGCATGTATAGTTCCTTTATATAAAGGGAAGGGGGATAAAAGAGAGTGTAAAAATTATAGGGGAATAAGTTTACTGAGTATACCAGGTAAAGTGTATGGCAGGGTTAATATTGAAAAAATTAGAGGTAAGACAGAGAGTAGGATTGCAGATGAGCAAGGAGGCTTTAGAGTGGGTAGGGGATGTGTAGATCAAGTGTTTACAGTCAAGCATATATGTGAACAGTATTTAGATAAAGGTAGAGAAGTTTTTATTGCATTTATGGATTTAGAAAAGGCATATGATAGAGTGGATAGGGGAGCAATGTGGCAAATGTTGCAAGTGTATGGAATAGGTAGTAAGTTACTGAAGGCTGTAAAGAGTTTTTATGAGGATAGTGAGGCTCAGGTTAGGGTGTGTAGGAGAGAGGAGATTACTTCCCGGTAAAAGTAGGTCTTAGACAGGGATGTGTAATGTCACCATGGTTGTTTAATATATTTATAGATGGGGTTGTAAAAGAAGTAAATGCTAGGGTGTTGGGGAGAGGGGTGGGATTAAATTATGGAGAATTAAATGCAAATGGGAGTTGACACAGTTACTTTGCTGATGATACTGTGCTTATGGGAGATTCTAAAGAAAAGTTGCAAAGGTTAGTGGACGAGTTTGGGAGAGTGTGTAAAGGTAGAAAGTTAAAAGTGAACATAGATAAGAGTAAGGTGATGAGGGTATCAAACGATTTAAATAAAGAAAAATTGGATATCACATTGGAGAGAGGGATTATGGAAGAAGTAAATGTTTTCAGATATTTGGGAGTTGACGTGTCAGCGGATGGGTTTATGAAGGATGAAGTTAACCATAGAATTGATGAAGGAAAAAGGTGAGTGGTGCATTGAGGTATCTGTGGAGACAAAAACGTTATCCATGGATTTAAAGAAGGGAATGTACGAAAGTATAGTGGTACCAACACTCTTATATGGGTGTGAAGCATGGGTTGCAAATGCTGCAGCGAGGAGGAGGCTGGAGGCAGTGGAGATGTCCTGTCTAAGGGCAATGTGTGGTGTAAATATTATGCAGAAAATTCGGAATGTGGAAATTAGGAGAAGGTGTGGAGTTACTAAAAGTATTTGTCAGAGGGCTGAAGAAAGGTTGTTGAGGTGGTTTGGTCATTTAGAGAGAATGGATCAAAGTAGAATGACTTGGAGAGCGTATAAATCTGTAGGGGGAAAGGAAGGCGGGGTAGGGGTCGTCCTAAAAAGGTTGGAGGGAAGGGTAAAGGAGGTTTTGTGGGCGAGGGGCTTGGACTTCCAGCAAGCATGTGTGAGCGTGTTAGATAGGAGTGAATGGAGACGAATGGTTTTTGGGACATGACGATCTGTTGGAGTGTGAGCAGGGTAACATTTTGTGAAGGGATTCAGGGAAACTCAGTTAATTGATTTAGTTGGACTTGAGTCCTGGAAATGGGAAGTACAATGCCTGCACTTTAAAGGAGGGGTCTGAGATAGTGACAGCTGGGAGGGACTTTTCTCAGCTGTCGTATCTGAGCGCCTCTGCAAAGACAGTGATTATGTATGAGTGTAGTGAAAGTGTTGAATGATGATGAAAGTATTTTCTTTTTGGGGATTTTCTTTCTTTTTGGGTCACCCTGCCTCGGTGGGAGACGGCCGACTTGTTGAAAAAAAAAAAAAAGTGAGAGGATATGAATCACTACCCCTAGACCAACCATGTTAAATAACGCCCGGTCTCGTGGGCGTAGGAGAGTTCAAGGGATCAATCTTCTCTTGACTCATCGGGACAACCACCAACATTATCGTCTTGCCGGAAGAATAATCTACCGAGCAGGACCACGAGATCCGTCGAAGAATAGCGACAAGAATGTTGTTTCTTCCCCACTGTAAGTACTCTTATTGTCTTAGCAACCGTCTGGCCAGTAGGTATGTTGGGATAATGTGGGTTTACGGTGGGAATGATAATGACGGGATCTTCAAGTGAACAGCAATGGCACGGATAAAGGGTGAGTGATATTAAGTTGTACTCTTTCCTCCTTCTCCCCAATCAGTCAGACATTAACCCA
>WNWK01054194.1:0-11630 GCA_009830355.1 Cherax destructor | reverse complement strand
GGGAAAGTTTGCCACACAGGGTTTCACCAGCCCTCAAAGAATGGAAGAAGGGGGGGTTTGGGGGTCAGCCCCTCAATCTGAGTCATTTTTCCCAAATCAATCTTGAATAGAATACAGCATATGTGCGTAGGGAAGCTTATTTGTACGGGAATGCAGCAGTTGTAGGAGGTGTCACATTTGTTTTTTCCCGACCTATTTCCCACTTTGGGAAAAATGTACACCTCCTACAACTGTTTATTCTATTAAAGATTGATGGATGAAAATGACTAAAGGGGGTGACCACCTAAAACTCCTTCTGTTCTTCGATTCCCCTTTTGTAGGGTGTGCACTGTGTCCCCGGTTTCCTCGTAAAATCCCCAAGTGTTCATATGTGTCTTTCCAACTGCGTTCTCTGAACCATTCTTTTACATTACCTGCACTTCAATAATCTTAGCTCATCTATCTTATTTCTTAGACTCCTACTATTTGTATAGTAAACCTTAAGGAATCACTCGTTGCCCTCTACTATCTCTATATAGCACGATTGTATGAAACGATAGGGGGGAATGGAAATGTCAGAAACTGCTTGGAACAGAGTCCCTTCTGACTAAGCTGAATGCGTTGATCGGGGTTTTTTTCATCTGACAGGTTATTGACGTATACTCGTGCTGCATGGGTTGTTTCAAGCCTTGATGAACACCAAAACCGAGCAGTGTTGGTTTTGCACTGCAGCAGTTTCTTGTCTCACTATTCTTACTGCACCTCGGGACAAGGCGCCGAAGGGTGTTGCCAGCTCAATGGGCCTGATTCCTCCATCCTGTTTCCGGAGGGGACATAGTGAAGCACCAAAAGAGGGTGGCCTCCTGGACACCGCCAGCCAGGCACACATTGGAAAATTTGGTGAGTTAGAAAAAGCCCTCTGAAATATCCCCGAGTGCTGGTTGAGCATTTTTTTTTAAATGTTGTGGCCTTAAACCGGTGAAACAAAACCCCCCTTTTGAATAAGCCAAACCAGGAAGTTTGGAAAAAAAGAAGGAAAGGTGATGTAAGTGAAGGAGAGGTGGGGGGGGTGATGTTTGTAAACGGGGTTAGAGATGTGATGAGAGGAGAAAGAACTTAGCTAGGGGGGGGAACGGGTGTGAGTGGAGGGAAAGTGGTGTTGTGGGGAAAGGGAAAGAGGAATGTTGGAGGGGGGGAGGAGCAATGGTTAGAGGTGAGGAAAAAGAGTGATGTGGTGAAGGGAGAAATGCTATTAGTGATTAAAAAGGGGGTGTTAAGGGTGATGCGATGGGTGATGTTTAAAATGATTGGGGGGGGTGTTGTGAGAGAAGAAGGGTTTCAATGTCAGCTATGAAGTGATGGGGAAGAGGGGGGTTTTTTTAAGGCACTTTAATGGGGGGTGGAGAGAGTGTTTTGAGGGGAAAGGGAAGGGGTGAATTTGGGTTGATGTTGGGGAGGAGAGTGCGGGGATGGGGAAGGAAGGGGTAATATGAAGGGTGATGTGAGGGGAAGAGAGGGTGATGTAAAAGGTAATGGGGGGGTGGGGGAAGTCACTTGGGAAGGGTGATGTCATTATATTCCTTGGGCCCCTTAGGCATAATTAGGCTGTCCTGGGAAACGGTTCGCACACTTTTTAGTTGTGGAGGACGGGAGAGGAAGACAAGACGGGAGAGTAAGACAGGACGGGGGAGTAAACAGGACGGGGGGAGGGAAAAGGACGGGGGGAGGAAGCAGGACGAGGGGAGGGAAAACAGGACGAGGAGAGGAAGAAGGGCTAGAAGAGGAAAACAGGAGGAGGGGGAAAGGGAAAAGGGGGAAGTGGAGAGGCAGGGGAAAACGAGGAAGGATGGCAGAACCAGGAGAGGAATGGAGGGGAGGATAGGTAGGGAGGATGGATAGTAAGGAGGAAGAGGAGAGGCAAGGAGGAAAGGGGAGGAAATAAAGAAGATGAGAAAAGGGCTTTAAAAAAAAGGAAAAAAAGATGCAGATGAAGGCGGGGAATTGCGGATGGGTGATAAGAGGGAAAAATAGGAGTTGAAAGGGAGAGTAAAACTGTAAATGGATTGGGCAGGAGGAGAATGAATGACAAAGACAAAGGGAATGCAAGGGAAAAGAAGGAGAAAATGGAAGGGAAAAAAAGCGGTGGTGGAAGATGAAGTGAAGGAAAGGGGGGAAATCAAAAAATGATGATACATGAAGACGAAGGAAGGAAAGGAAAAGAATAAGAGATGAAGGTAGATAATAGAATAGGAGGGAGAAGAAATATTGGTTTAAAGTATGGGAAAAGAGGTAAATAGTAATATTAATTTATATACAAAACTAAGAATGCTTTTTGGATCGACTTCAAAATAATATTAGTGATGGAGTCTTGAAAAAGGATGACACCCGGGAGTTTAGTCTCACTAGCTGCAAATTTGAAGTTTTAGTGAAATTGGAAAAAAAATTGTAATACTTGGTATCAGATAAATTAGGGATGTCCTTTTCATCGCTTCAAACTTTCCCCACCGGTAGGTTTAAAAAAAAAAAAACTTGGCCTTCATTCAATTCTCATAAATTTTAATTAACAATTTTATTAATAAATTTTGTTTTCAATGTAATAACAAAGAATGGTCTTCATACCTTAAAACCCCTAAACATTGGCGAATATTAACTGGAAGTTTTTTTTGTACTAATTTTGAGCTGTGGGTGAAAACTTTCCAATTTTAACCTTTTCAAAAAATTTTATTTTTTATGAAAATAAAAAAAAAAAAATTCTTAAAGGGTTGTAAAAAATTTAAAATAAAAAAAGAAACTTGAAAATTTTAATTCGGATTTTATTTTTTTTTTCTTCACAATTATCGTTTATTACTAAAAAAGCGTCTTATTCAGGCTGATGGGTACTCGTTTACCATAAGATTCATAATTTATTATATGTGTGGATGCACTATGAACAATGTTACACGGCCATTCCCGATCTTGTTTTTTGGGGATAAATGGGAAAACCTTTGATTTGCATGAAAATTTTTCACTCCTGAAACCTACTAAAAAGGTTTTAACACTTTTTTTAATATGTTGGTGCAACTTTAAGATAAGATAAGATAAGATTTCTTCGGTTTTTAACCCCCCCAGGGTTGACCCAGGATAACCCAAAAAGTCAGTGCGTCATCGAGGACTGTCTGTCTTTTTCCATTTGGGGGCCTTTAAACTTGTCCCCAGGATGCGACCCCACCGTCGACTAACAACCCCGGTACCTATTTGCTGCTAGGTGAACATGACAACAGGGTGGAAAAACGTCGAAATATTTCCACCCGCCGGGAATCGGGCCCGGGGCCCCCCGGGGTGAAGCGGGGCCAAACCACCAGACCAGCTTTTTTCTTGAAATTGTATAGTATATTTTTTCATTATTATTGCATAATTTTGCCTTCAAGCCAGTGAGGGGGTTGAATTATATCATGATATCATGTTTTCCCCTTCCCCCATGGACTAATATTTTTTAAATTTCTTAGGCGCTATATTCCCTATGGGTTTAGCGCCGTCCCGAACGAAACAATACGAATATGATCGGCGTCAATCTTCAATTTTTATGCATCTTATGAAAAATAAAACCTTTTTTAAAGGGATTGGTTTAAAGAGCAAATTGTTGGATTCTGTGAAAGGGGAAACTTCGCCTTGACTTTGCTGCGCTGTGACGGTGCAGTATTGGCGGGGACCCAGTCAGCGGATGTGCCTGTTTACCTTCGTCGGGGTTTTTCCAATATTGGGGGTGGTCCCCCGGGCCCTTTCCCCTATTACTGTGTGCTGAAGCGGAGAACATCTTTAATGGGAAATATTGTGAATATTGTCCAAAATTAGGGTGATTCTAAGGGGAATAACATGTGTGTAAAAAACAAAAGTTGTCAGAGTGATTATTGAACAAATAAGGCACCTCCCCTCGCTTCCCATCTTGGGAACTCTCCCCCATCCCCCGGGGAGGCCTGTGCCCCGCCAAGGATGTTTCCTTTTTGTGCTCCATCAATTACACCAAAAACTGCTCGCTGCTCCCCCTGCATCCATGTCTGATCCATGTCTTTCTTCCCCCCCCCCCACAGCTGGTCACAATATCACAAGTTTTTCGGGTTCCCAGGTGTGGGAAATTATGTGGGTGAATCTCACAGGTAAAATCCTGAATTAACATATTACCCCCATATTTGGGAAAAAGTTTGGTACATAAAATATTTAAATTTACTGATATTAATGTACCTGAGAGTAAAGTAGGTTTTAAGGACATCAGGTCACAATAATGTCCCCCCCCTTACCTGAGTTTAAATATTCCTTAATGAAGACGATATTGAGCCAGTATAAAATTTTGGGAGCTGGACAACATGGGAAATTTAAAGGGGGAAAGAGTAGATCTAAATGATTATTTTACTCAGGAACAATACCTAAAAATTTTTTAAAAGAACGGGGAAATATTGGGTGCGATTCCCGGGAAGCTTAATCAACCTGAACCCCCTAGAAATTACAGAATGGCTTTGGACAATTAAACACAGCTCCACGGTTAAGACACTTGAATTATTGACTGTATATCATGATATAAAAGAACAACAAAAGAATAAGTTCATAAAAAGGGGTACCTTATGATCTGGCTAAAATTTAAATTATTTACTGCACCAGTTAAAAAGGACTCTAAAACTACCCCCCAGAGTATAGCTTTTAATTCGGGCAAAGGTAATGAGAATGCACTAAGCCTTGACTTTTAATGACAGCCCTGTCCGTAAAGGGAAAAAATTAAGAGATATCCTACTAAACTTTAGGGTAAGATTTATGCCTTTACGGCTGACATAATCAGCTTTCCTAAGAGTGGGTTCCGGAGGCAGACCGGGGTTGTACCCGTTTCTTTGGCCGAAAATCCAGTATTATCTAGTCCTCTGAAAATATTCCGTTTTAGGAATATTTCGTTCATATCTGTTTCTACTACAGGCGACTGAAAAGCTCCCTCAAACATTCAGAAAGTCCATTGGGGAATGAGTAAACAGTTTTATGTGGACAAATTCCCAGGGGACATCAACTGAAAAGGAAATAATGAGGACATATATGGAGGTAATAATATAATGCAAAGTGCAGATATGCCTCTGGGGAAAAGGAATAACAATTAGTCCCAAAAATTACCCCCTTTAGTTGAATTACTAGATGTAGTAACATACTAGGATTAACCTGGGATTCCGAAAAAGATTTGTTATTTTAAAGCCTAATGATTATTATGCCCAATAAATCGACTAAAGAACCTTGCACTAGATTTCCAAATCTTCGATGCCTAGGCTTGGTATCCTCCTTACAATAGGGGAGAAATTGTTAATACAAGAAGATGGAAACTTAAAAGTGCTTGGGATGAAGCATTGCCCAAGGGAAATTTATTAAAATGTGGGAAGAATTAAAGGAGATTATGTACAAATACCAATGTTAGAATTCCCATGTAATATACAAGTCAAGATGGGATAATGTATTGCAATTTTTTTGCGACGCTTCAAAACTGGCATATGGGCAGTCGCTGATATTCAGTGCAATAAATCAACTTCTCTTTTAGGTCTAAGGAAAAGGTGACCCCAAATTTAAAAAATTTTCATTGTCTCCATTTTTGGCCATTTACATTGGTGTCAAATTAGCTAATTATATCAATAAAAATTACAATGAATAAATATTAGTAATTTTGGTCTGATAATGAGCTTGTGGAATTTTTTTTTCAAATGTAGGACATGTGAATGAATAATACAATAATTGTGTAATAAAATATGATGCTGTTTGGACCCTTCGAGAAATTTCGAGGGGGGGGGTGGAGCAGCCGTAGGGATAAGGGGGATGCCATATTGAATTTAAAGGGTGAACACTGGTCAGGTTAAATTAAATTTTGGGGTTTTCCAAGGCCGATTGGGGTGTTTCGGCCTGAATTTGTAATAGGCCCATGTTAATGTCCCCTGCTGAAGAAATGGGACATGAAATTTGGGGGACCTAAAATTACATGTGAATGGCTAAAGATAAAAGAACATCACCACGGGGGAAGTACATCATGTCCTTGCATTTAGATCTCAGCTGGCCAGTGTAGGGTCTAGGCGTTACGCTGTTGTGGGGGATCCATCTACAGTAATTAAATAAAAAGTTTTTTAATATAATTATTAATTTAATGTCAGGTCTAGTTTTTTGTGGGGTGGTGAAGGGTGGGCAGTTGAAGAGTTGCAGTTCACTGACCTACTGTGACTAAGTCCCATTTAACTCACCCAAATTATTGCAGGTAATAATTCGGGAAATACCCAAATTCATGCAGGTAATTTACCCCCATAATAATAATAATAATAATAATAATAATAATAATAATAATAATAATAATAATAATAATAATAATAATAATAATAATAATAATAAAAAAAATAATAAAAAAAAATTAATAATAATAATAATAATAATAATAATAATTTTTTTTTCACAGAGATATCCTTGCAATCGGTTTGTAATGATAATAATAAAATTGTGTATGTACAGCACCGAGTTGTGAAATTAATAAATATTGAAAATTTAAAAAAAGTTTTTCCCAACATGTTTTAAATTTTTTAATCGTATACCTGGAGAAGAGAATTCAGTTTATTTCTTGTCACAATACTAATTGGCTACTACAAAAGACCCATATTGATCTCTGAAATTGTGCCCAAGGCTCTAACAATTAGTCCTACATTAGCCACTGATATTAATAGGTATTCTTCCTTGCATAAACTTATTAATGTAACCTTAGTTTTTTTAATTTAAAATAAAATGAATGTTTCCTATAGTTTTCCACATCCTCTAAAATACTGGATTCAAAAGTTCAAGAGGGAAATAAATGTACAGAGAGGGGAAAATTTAAAATTTTTTGTAAAAGGAAAAATTGTAAAAGGGTTTAATAATAGATAAGTTAGGGGTATATGTAGACGATCATTTAAATTTGATGTTGAGGTAGGGTACAACATGCTGTTAAATAAGCATGCAAAACATCCCATCTTACTGCCAAAAACTCATTATCTGATAACCTTAATTGTTTTTAAAAGCATAAAATTATAATGCATGGAAGGGGAAAGACACTTTAAATTGTTTAGAGAAACTTTCTGGATTGCACAACGGTGGCAGTGTTAAAAGATTGTTAACTCTTGGAATATGTCATCGTGTTGATGCCCGAACCAAATGTACCTTCGACCCCCACCATTACCAAAAGAATATATGCAATTGTTTAAGGCATTTCGATGTAATGGTTGTGGACTACAGTGGTCCATCTTTAACTGAAAATCCAGATGGTGTTCCCTTTAAAGTGTATGTGTTTTTTTTGCCCCCCCTTTTTGAAGTGGCCCAAGACTTGTCTGCAGAGCAGTTTATACAACTGTTTGAAAATTTGCAGATAGAAGATCCTGCCCAAATCTGATTTCAAAAAGCCACTAATTTTGTAATGGGTGAGCAATATTTAAAGGGGGTTACAAAATAATATTAATGTGCAATCTCTGTTATCCCAGAGAGGATGTGTCTGGAAATTCAACACCCCCCCGAGCACCTTGGCAAGGTGGGTGGGTTCTACAAACGAATGATAGGAACAGTAAAGAGATGTCTACAGAAAGTGCTACACGGGAAAATAATTTGTTTGGAGGAATTCCGTACTGTGGGGAATTTTAGGGATATGGGACAAGTAAGTTATAAGATAAAGTGAACTGTAGTGGCATTAGCTTGAATGAACCCCACCTTCCCCGCCTCCAAAGATGATCTTGATGAGCTGTCGTATGAACCCCCTAAGGGCTGTGTGAAAAGTAAGATAAACGTGAGTATGAGAATAATTGCCCTGAGGAGATATGGCAATATACATTCAGTAACTGAATGTGAACAGGGCATTATATACTCACTTTTTTTGGGTAAAAGCCCACGGATTACCGGGTGTATGATAAATTTCCCCCGAACAAAATCAGTTCCTAACTGCGCAATCAACTGAACCCACTATGTCAAGCAACTTTCCGGGATTTGTATGGACCCTTAAGTATCACCCAGATATCCCTGTCTTGATTGAAGAAGTGTCTTTTGGTGCACTGTTTTCTATGAAAAAGTTCTCGATGCACACGGTACATTTAAATGTCTTTCAATCGTTTAAATTCACAGTAATGTTACTAAAAGGGAGTTCAACACACTTTTGAATTGTTCTACTGCAAAAAGTGGGTCGTCTTTTAAACAAAATGCGCGATCACTAGTGCTTTGTTTTTTAGCGTGAAGCACGAGTTTCTCTACGAGTTTAAAAACAATCTGCCCCCAGCGCCCTCCGCCCGGATGTTGCCCCTAGCTGCTGATCTCAACAAATTCAATACTTTGCCAAACTGCAAAAATTACAATGCAGGATGTTTAGTTCCTCTTGTGAGGGCATAGATAACAAGTCATACTAGCCTAAAATTCAATTGGGTGCAAGGTTTCCTTACCTTTCCTGCTATTTAAAAGGGGTTAAATTTTCCTCTCATTAACCCCCCTATGGTTGCAACACTGGTTTTTTTCAGGAAGTGGAGGTCTATGACACACACTGGTCATATTTTCCAATTAAAGATTAGTGGAAGTGCAAGACCCCATTGCCCTTTCCTAGAAGGTCGTTCCTCACGGTTGAAAGGGGCTGATAGCCCCCTTCTGGAAAAATTTCTCCACACTGGGGATGGCGGAGGTTTGCCGTAGGTGAATTTTTCATCTCTTAACATTAATTTGATTTTTCCTCGCCACCACTGCTGATTGTTTTTTCTGAACAGCTTTAGTCTGGGGGTTTCTGGAGAATCACTAATTTTATTTTTTTTCAACACTTTTAAATTCCAACGGCACTAATTTACTTATTCTCCCTTATTCACTACACCTTTTCTTAAAAAATCAACTGTCCCGATGGTTCCATTTGCATCAGGATATATGGTCATAATTTTTTTCCCAAGAGGCCATTGGGACCTCAGACCATCTTGTCAATAATCACTATGTCACCAGGTCTTAAGTTAGAGGTCTGTTTTTGACTCTATTTTCTATTTCAGTTACAACTGTGCGAAATTTTTCCCAAGTCGATTTGCTGACGATGTAGAGTCTTCCTTAAACAACGTTTTATGATGCCTAGGATTCTTTCATAAAAATCCTCCTTGCCATGGGGCTTTAGGAGGAATGTATCTCAAAGACAATTGTGTTGATTCAGCATCTGTTGTACCTCTTTTTGATCAAAGATCTTGCAAAAAAGGTACCAGAAACAAAGTTCTTGCATTATTAAATCATCAGTCTGGGACAAGCCCTTCTGGCTGAGAACCTTCGAATAATTTGATAAAGGTTTCAGCAGACATTCAGTGGCTACTTCTAGGTGTACTGCTCTAGTCGTAACAGGTGAACAACAGTTGTACACCCTTGATAGGAACTTTGTCAACTGTTTTATTTAAAAAATTATTGGCCCAGTGTAATCTACACTTGTCACCTCAAAGGGAGGACATGAGAAACTCTTTCAGGGGGATAATGGTGGACCAGGATATTGACATACTTGCATATCATAGTGATGAAAGTAATGCAGTCGCTTATTTTTTTTTTCACACTTTGTCAACCTTGAGGTATCCAGTGGGATTGTCGCATGTGACAAAGTTTTCAACCCACCACAAGAACATAAGAAAAAAGGGAACACTGCAGGGCCTACTCCCATGAAAAAGGAATAAGTCCCCAACAGGCTTAACCAATGCCCCAACCCAGCCAGGTCAGGTCACATTCACTTAAGGAAGGAGCACGGCAAATGACCTAGTGAAAGCTAGTCAGGTCCCAAATCACACCCCCTGCACCCACTCATGTATTTATCTAATCTATTTTAAAACTACACAACGTTTTAGCCTCTATCTCTCGGAAGTTGTTCCCCCACAAAAAACCCTATTACCAAACTAGTGCTTTCCCATATCCTTCCTGAATCTGAATTTTTCCAACTTAAAACCATTGCTGCGAGTTCTGTCAAAACTACATATTTTTACCATTTTTCCCCTTTATTTTTCCTGTTTTCCCTTTATACCTCAATCTATCCCCCTAAATTTTATGCCTTTCTAGATAGTGCAGATTCACCCTTCAGTCTACCCTCATGGAAAGATTTCTGATTCATGGGATCAACTTTGTCATTCTCCTTTGTACGTTTTCCAGAGCATTTATATCCATTCAGTAAAGGGACCAAAACTGTGCAGCATAATCTACCCTTTGACTGTCAGGCCCCACAAACTGTCATTCATGTCGCAAAATTTTGAAAAAAAAAAAATTATTTTTTCCTGGGAAATGATAGGGGTCTTTTCCCCGAGGGTAATGACACCAAAATATGAAATTTGAGGGAAAAACTTGGGAATTTAGCCCCCCAAAGTTAGCGATGTCAGCGATATATACGCATGGGCGATTTTCCCGACTTTGAGCCCTTTTTTTGGCCAATTCCATTGTTACAGTCGACCAAACTCATAGCTATTTCTTTAGAACCCTTTTGTTCTATCGATGAAAACCCCCCCTTTCATTTCAACTCCCCAAATAAAGTGGTCAGAAATTGGAATTTTTCCAATTTCATGCAAAAAAAAAAAAGATGTCAATTTAAAAATAGGGTCCCAGAATAAACAATCAACATTTCTGGCACAAAAAAATAAGATTTATCTGTTCATTAGTCACGTCTTTAGGCCCCCTTATATTACTTTTGCTTTCTGTTTTTATTTTTATTCACAAAAAAATAGAAGTTTTTATGCAGACTATTGCATTATTGTAAAAATGGTATAAATAATACTTCCAAAAGAATATTAGACTCACCAGTTGATGGTATTGGACGCGTGGCATGATTTGTTTACTCTTGAAAATTGGCAAAATCGAACATTTCCGCTAATTTGAGCTCAATTTCAAGGGCGTTTTCATCATGAAACAATCAAAAAAATCTTTATTCCTACAATATGTTTTCCATTCTATCAACTGAGACCAGAAAAAAAGAATACAACGATAAATACTATCCCAAATCACCTCAAAATCGGGGATTTAATCCAAAAACACGGTTGTAGTGTTTTTTTTTAAGCCCGTGAAAAAAATTTATACAGCGCACACTGACCATACAGACCCATTCTCTCATATGTGGGCCTACCAGCTTTCTCCCCCTTTATTTGGGTAAATTTTGGTTTTATACATCCCAAACACTAGCTCGTAAGACGTATATATACAGAAACATCAAAGGGTAGATGAGGCCCAACCAAGGATATATAGAGTTGAAAAAAAACCAGGACTCCTATCATTTATGCTTTTGGGTATGAAGCCAGAATTTGTTCCCCTTTTTTGCGAACAATCATTTTTTGGGTTTTCTTTTACTGTGGGCATTTAAAATCAGTCTTGTTAGCCAATGATTCTTAGGGATCAATGTTGATTATTTTTCTTTTGATAGTGAAGAATTATGAGTCGAGATAAAGTTCTAAAGAATTAATCTATCAGGTTTGTTTGGGGATTTATCCTGAATTTTCAGAAATTTATACTGTGTAGAAAAAATCTTTCTGTATTAAATTTATCCAGTATTTAATGGGTTAAAGTAATTCATAATTAGGTTTTATCCCTTTAATAATTTAAAGACAAAAGCTGTAACTCTTAAGTTTCCCAAAAATAGTTTTAATACATCAAATATTTCTAGGTGTTCTTTTTAAAGTTTTTTA
>WNWK01054193.1:0-11630 GCA_009830355.1 Cherax destructor | reverse complement strand
AATTGATGGAAAGGTGAGGCTTCAATGGATTTATTGAATAGTTTTTATTTGGTGACAGTACCGTAAATTTTTTTGTACATAAAAGTTGGTAAGCTGTTTATGCCCCTCCTTTTTTTTTGGGTGTTGATTATGAGCGAGCCCCGGTTGGTGGGAGCTAGGAATAGCGTATTGGGGTGGTGTTTGGGAGTCTGTTGGAGGGGTACTCACCTAATTGTACTCACCAATGTGGTTGCAGGGTCGAGACTCAGCTCCTGGCCCCGCCTTCGCTGTCCGCTACTGGTCTCTGCTCACCCTGCTCCATGAGCTCTATCATACCTCGTCTTAAAACTATGTATGGTTCCTGCCCCACTATATCTTTCTAGCCCATTCCACTTCCTGACTACTCTGTGGCTGAAGAAATGCTTCAACATCCCTTTGACTCATCTGAGTCTTCAGCTTCCATTTTGTCCCTTGTTTGTTCCCTTTTGGAACATCCTGTCCCTGTCTACCTTGTCGTTTCCCGCAGTATTTTGTTGTCGTTATCATGTCTCCTCTGCCCCCTTCTTTCCTCCAGTGTTTGAGCTTGGGATTTTACTCGCTAGATTCTTTCCTATGGTGGAGAAAAAAAACATTAGGTCTGTTTGCTGTCTCAGTAGGTGAGAGTAGAGGTTCATCTGTTTTTTGATAATTTGATGGTGTTTTTTTTCGCATCTTATTATTTCCTAGAATTGCAGATAGGGTCTTCCTGGTCTTTTCATATCACCTTTATGTTCGGGAGTCTGTTCTCATAATACAATTTTTTATCTTCTTATCAGGCTGGTAAGGATTGATGAGTAGCGTGTGATTGTTCTCTGGTTATTAGACCCCTTCTGTATTGTTTTTCATATTGGTGCCTTTTGTTAATGGATTTAAAGATGCTGGGTGTTAGCCAGGGATTGTTAAGTCTCTTAGCTGTGATCTGTTTAGTTTTTTAGGGAAAGTTTGTTATAGAGGTGGTGGGTTTTTTAAAGGGAAATTCTTGATGCATTCATTAGTATCTGTATATGTTTCTAACTCATTATGCCAGTCAATGTTAATCATAGCTGTTATAAAGTTTTACACCCGACTCATTATGTGGTCTGAAGGTAACTTTTGTAATATCTAGGGAATTACCAAGGTTAGTTATGAGAAAGGTCGGATAGTGGTCTGTGGTGTTGTCGATTATGCCTGATTTTAGAGGGGATATAGTATTATCCAGATGTGGTCTAGTAATCGGGTACTAGTCTGGGAGATTCTTGTGGGTTTTTGATATTGTTGGTAGTAACAAGCAGTGCTCATAGTTTTTGGAATTCTGTTATTTGGGGCCTGGTCGGGGAGATTTATTTGAAATCTCCGGAGCAGCAAATGGTTTTTTTTTCATTCTGCCCAGAAAAAAAAAATAAGATGAGAGGGGCCACCATTACTAGCTTCCTGCACCCATTTTGGGAAGTGAAAAAAAAACCGCATCCGGGGTCTAGACCCAAAGATTCCTCCTCCCCTTTGTTTTGAAGACTTAATGCAGGCAACCGGATATGTCCTTTCCTGATCTCCCCGCTAAAAAAAAAAAAAATTTTTTGCGTGTGTCCAGTTTTCTTAGTAGTAACAGGAATTTAAAATATTTTTACCATTTGATGTAGGACTGGTACTGTGTACTGAGGAACGAAGTTTATTTGAGTGTTAGGTAAACTTTGAGCCCAGCTGACTTCCTTTTTCAATAAATTAGGTATTTTTTTAATTACATCAATACATATTGGGTCCTATACCCCCATAACAGTTTTAGTTTGGATGACATCAGATCCATACAACAGGGATAAAAAGATGAGTACCATTCTTAATGAAGTTCAAGAATTTGTAATCGATAGACCTTTTTAATTTTTCCCAAACAAAGATATTAACAAGCAACGACCCCCCCCACCCATGTATTTGCAGGGTGAAAACATTAGCTACGTTAAAACTTAGATATTTTGGGTAGTTTACCCTTTAACAAATCCACTATACCACAACATAAAAAAAATGAAAAGATAAACTAAATGCTTAAAGTGTTGCTGGCTAAAACCCCCAAACCATGGGTAATGTGAGAATGGGAGAAATGTACATAGCCTATATTAGGTCCTTAATTGTTTTGTTGCCCCATGTTGAAAAGCGAGAAAGTTCTCTCCGCCCCTTTGGGAGTTAATGCAAAATGAATTTCGAATTATTCTTGGCAGCCCCAAATCTACAAAGGTTCTTAATATGAGGAAGGAGCTTTTTTCCTGGGGTCTACCTGGAGAATTCCAGGGTCAACGCCCCCTGCCCGGTCGACCAGGCGTCCCGTTGGGGCCCGAGCCCGATCCCCGGCTGTTACAGCTGGCTGCACGAGTCCAACGTACAACCACAGGGGTGGCTGGTCAGGTACGACTTTAGGTGCCTGTCCAGGCCGTTAAAAGCCAGGGTTTGTTGGTAATCCCCCGATGTATGCTGGGAGGCAGTTGAACAATCTTTGGGGCCCAACTTATTGTGTTGTCCCCCAACGTGCTAGTGGCACCCCCCCTCTTCATTGGGGGGGGACACGCCGCCCAGTCTTTTTTCTTTTGAGGGGGTGATTTTTTTTGTGCAAGTTTGGTACTAAGCCCTAAATTTTCCATTTATAAAATGATCCTCCCCCTCTTCAGAGAGTCGGTTTTAGGGAACTTCGCTCCCAGGGGGGTGGGTGGTTTATGCAGCTGTTTGGACAGGCACCTCGTCGGACCATCAGCCGGGCGGGGTTAACGTTTGGGCTGCATGCAGCCAGCAGTAACAGCCCGGTTGATCAGGCTCTGGGCCAAAGGGGGCCTGGGGGGGAGTGCATGGGCATGTCATTTTTGCCTTTCGGGGCATTTGGCGTCGGGGGATGTCAGAAAGGCATGCGTCTGTCAAGTTTTTGGGGACTCTCATAAAAATTCATTTAGGTTTTACAGTCTGGTTAGTGGCTCCAAAAAATGAGTCATACGATTTAAGTAACTCACCATTTTTCTGTCATCTGTGAGGACCCATCCGTTTTAAAAGGGGGCCCCAAAACGGTTGTTGTTCTCATTTGATTTGATAGGAAAAAAAAAATTTTAGGTTTTTTTAATTTCATTTATGGTTTTGCTTCCCATGTCTCTTTATTCCTGTAAGATTCCTTTAGTTTTAATTCATGTTTGCTATTTCTCTGACTAGTGTCTCCCACGATTTCGAGATATTGGCCCCTGTAGCCGTTTTTTATTTTGCCCGCCCCGTATAGGGAGCGCCCCCTTTTAGTTTCATTTTTTCCCCCTTTTCCTTAAGGGAATTTGCTTTTAGCAAACCTCAAGTACCACAGAGTTAATTTTTTTCTAGACATAGGTTGGGATCCGTGATGCTTAGGCAAACTTCCCCGTTTATATCATTTAGGGCTTGGTTTCTTGGGCCCAATTTTTTTTATTAAGTTGAATTTGGAGAAAGCTCCTCGTGGCTGATCACATTTTGTTGATCTGGGGCTCCCCCATGCATGTCTGGACCTCTATTATGTTTTGATCTGAGTATATTGTTTTTGAAAATGACATTTTTATGATCATCATTGTTGGGAAGATGAGGTCCAGCGACTCTAATCTTGTGGGGTCTACTATTTGCTGGTTTAAGGTGAACTTGGGGCAGAGATTTAAAAAATTTATGTGGGAATTTTTTCGAGCGCCTCTGGTGTTATCAGTGATAGGGTTGTTTAGATTAACACTGTACTTGGTTTTAATGTTAAGAAATGAACCAGACACTGTCACAATGAATCTTACTAAATGTCTGAAATACTATAGATCTAAATGGGTTTGGAAAATAATTACATTAAGTTTTTCAACCCGATGAATTGTATTGTTTTAGGCAACAAGAGCATTTCACCCTCCATGGAAAATGTGTTCATTTAATATCACATACCCCAAGCCCTCCTAAGAAGCTCATTGCTAATAATCCCTTCCAAATCATTGTTAAAGCAACTGCTCAAGAAAAAATTTCTCGCCTAGCTGGTAGTAAAGTTAACAAGTTATATACACTGATGGATCTAAACAGGAGTCTTCTGGCAGGGCGCATCTACTCTGGTTGCCACCTCCCAGTTGAACAATAATAAATCTGTTGAACGGGCATAAGAATTAACAACGAGCATCTACACTGCAAACTGAATTGTTTGCAATCCTAATGGCACAAAATAACTTATGACACGGGTTATCTATCATCATTACTGATTCTATGTATCACTGAATTTTTGACTCATAAATGATTTTAAAGCATGCTCATTGGAGTAGACAAATGATTTTTAGTGGCCAGGCTTAGGTTTTAAAAGTACTTCTGGCAGTTTGGGAGACACACAGATGATGATCAAACTAAATGCAAATTAGGGACGGATATGGTCACTGTCTTGAACACTATGTGTTTAATTGTCCACTTATTGAGGAAAAAGAGATAGACATTAAAAACCTATGTAATGTCAAGAAATTTTATTAATGAAAATAAGATCCCGTTATACTAAAAAAATTTCCAAATTTGCTTGAACAGATAAGGGAATTTAGATAAAAACCAAATCTAATCTCCAGAACGTGCCTATCTGTGCCTCATGAAACGTGAGCATAGAGGGGATGTTTGGGGAGCAACTTCAATGTGAACAGACTGATGATGTTGTAGTGGCCAGGCTTAGGCTTGGCACAGGTACTTCTGGCAGTTTGGGAGACACAGATGATCAAACTAAATGCAAATTATGTGACGGTATGGTCACTGTCTTGAACATTATGTGCCTTTTTGTCCATTATTGAGGAATCAGAGATAGACAGTAAAATAATATGTGAATGTCAAGAATCTTATTAATGAAATAAGATATGTTATCTAAGAAATTTCCTAAATTTGCTTGTAACAGATGTGAACTGTAGATATAAATCCAAATATACAATTGTTAACCCTTTTGGGGCCTAGTGCCGGGCCCTTTTTGTGTATCCATATGCTCAGCGCACCGTCCACAGGATGGATATGGGGTGCAAAAAACAGCCACTTCGGTGGCAAAATCTAAATCTATGGAGAGGTATTGGGTGGGCAGCGGAGGATGGCGAAGGGGTAAAAAAAATTTACCGTGACCATTACAGAAAAAGTTATGTGCCTGAAGAGTAACTATACAAGATCTCACTTATCCTATGCAAAGACTGAAATAAAAAATGTGATTTTCGAGAAAAAAATTTCATAACTAATCAGCTATGAAATTTTCCCCCGGGAAAATCTCAGAAGTAAGTTTTTAAACCCATTTCAAATTTATTCCCTTAATAATGAAGGATTGAAAGGATTTTCACAGCAAAATAAAAATGGGTTTTTAATTTGGTGGTGACATTTTAAATATCAGTAAGGGGGGGTCCTCGATTAGTGACGAACATTTACCATTGGTCTTAGGAACGGAATCCGTCAGTGAGGGGAGGCTGTAGTAGTCAAAACCTGAATATAAAATCATTAACACAATCCTATGCTACAATTCGTCAAACTGTACAGTATATCAATAGGAATGCTACAATTTATAAAAACCAAATATATAAATTTTCAATATTTTTTTCCCTAATAAGAAAGTGATAAATAGTACAACTTGTAGCTACTTGGGGAAGCAAAATCTCTGATGGGGTTGCAGGCCCCGTTATCTGTTCATTCACTCAGTAAATAAAGTACATGCAGTTTCAGACTTCTGTAGTGGTAACTCTAAAGTGAAATAAGATATTTTTAGTAGATATATGCTACATCTAAAATAAGAATGATTTCATTAACAAATACAGTGGTACCTCGACTTACGTTGTTATCCACGCTACGTTATGGTGATATCCGTTACTTATAACGTCAGAAATTTATCTGCGACATCCGTTGTTTGATTCGTCTTAACCCTTTCATTGCGGACCTGTTCGCTTGGAGCCCAGCTGAGCGCGCACTCCAGGAGGCCGTCAGTGTGCTAAGTGTTTATAAGCGCGAAGGCATTCACCACCCACACCCAGCATTCATACCAGTATATTGTCATTATTCCACTGTTTTAGTGCTTGCAACTGCTAAATAAGCTACCATGGGTCCAAGGAAAGATCTAGTGCTAAGCCTGTGGCAAGAGGAACAGAAATACTACGGTGATAGAAATGAAGGAGATAATAGAAAAATATGAAAGTGGAGTGCGTATCCAGTGAGCTGGCCAGGCTGTATGGTAAACCTATTCATCTCTACCATTGTGGATAAGAAATATTTAAGTAAATCAAGGAAGCAGTTGTTGCAAAAGGTGCATCTGTGATCACCAAAACACAGACCACAAGTGCTGGAAAAATGTGGAAAGGTTGTTGTTGAATTGTGGATGTGAGAAACAGTTAGCAGGAGATACTGTTTCGGAGGAATAATATGTGAAAAGCAAAGGCAGTTGCATGATGATCTCCTTAAGAAAAATGCCTTTGCTTGAGTGAAGTGAGCGAATTTAAAATGGCAGAGGCTGGTTTCAAAAATTTAAGCGTACTGGCATACATAGTGTTGTGAGGCATGGTGAGCCAGTTGTGACAAAAGTGCGGCTGAAAAATATGTGCCTGGATTCCAGGAGTACCTGAGGCTGAACAGACCTCCCAACAAGTGTTTAATTGTGATGAAACAGGCCTGTTTGGAAGAAAATGCCCAACAGGACCTACATTACTCAGGAAAGGCACAGCCAGGACATAAGCCTATGAAGACAAGGCTAACTTTGATGCTGTGTGCCAATGCCAGTGGTGATTGCAAAAGTGAAGCCTTTACTGAGGTGTATCTTTTTGAAAATCCCCAGTGTTTGGCAGATGCGGTGTCAGCAAGTCTAGCACGTGTGATGTGGAAATCTAACAAAAGGCTTGGGTCACAAAAGGACATTTTCTTAGATTGGTTCAATGAAGTGTTTAGCCCCAGTGTGAAGAAATATCTATTGGCAATAATTTGCCACTTAAGTGCCTCCTGATAATGGACAATGCTCCTTGTCATCCTCAAACTTGGTAGAGAAAATTGTGGAGGTTTAAATTCATCAAAGTGAAGTTCTTGCCCCTAATACCACTCCTCTCCTCCAGCCCATGGACCAGCAGGTCATTTCCAACTTTAAAAAACTCTATACCAAAGCAATGTTTCAAAGTGCTTTGATGTGACCCTGAACATGAACATAACCCTAAGAAATTTTGGAAAAACCACATTTCCATATGCTGCATTGTGTACACCTTATAGAGCCCAAGGCTTGGGAGGAGTGACTACCAGGACTTTGAACTCTGCCTGGAAGAGAAAATTGTGGCCAGACTGTGTCCTAGGGAGGGATTTTGAAGGTTTTGGGGCTGAGCCTCCAGAACCCTGAGCCTGAGCCTGAGCCTGAGCCTGTTTTACGGAAGAAATTGTGGGGTGGGCAAGAATCTTTGGGGTTAGAGGTGAGTGGTGACGATGTGGAACAGTTGGTGGAGGCACAAGGAAGAGCTAACCTGAAGAGATGCAAGAGCTTCAACAGCAACTGGAACAAGAGAGCAGAGGTCGGACAATGGTTCAGAGGAGGAGGTGGAGGTGGAACAAAATGGAAGAAATGTGCCTTCTTCAAGGATTAGGAGATCTGTGCCAAATGGAGTGTGCAAGCATTTATGGATGAATATCACCTAGCCATGCTGTTGCAGGCCGTGCTGGCAGCAGCCTGTGACACTGTGGTGTCCCACTTCAGGGATGTTTTAAAGGAATCGCCAGACACAGATCTCCCTGGACAAATTTGTTGTTAGAAAGAGGTCCAGTGACTCTCAATAGTCCTGAGTGGCATTCAAAGAAAAGGAGTAACCCCAGAAAGAACTTACCACCTGCAGGAAGTGGTGTGGAGGATTCCTTCAAACACTGATACTACTCCACCTTCTCCCCTCCTCACTTCCTCCACACATCAACAACTCTTCAATAAATGTAAGTGACATGTTATTATGAAATATTTGCATGTATTTATGTATTCTTTATTCAATTCTGTATTATTGTCCAAAAGTTCTAAAAAATATTTTATTTAACTACTTTTGGAAGTCTTTGGACGGATTAAATTTATTTCCATTATTTCTTATGGGGAAAATTGATTAGGTGTTACGTTTGTTTCGTCTTAAGAAATGACCTCTCTGACGGATTAAACGTAAGTCGAGTACCACTGTATACTGAAATAATGTAAAAAAAAAAAAAAAAGAACAGCAACAACGTACATATCCTGGATATGCATAAAATGTGACTATAATGTCATCATGCTGCAAAAATAATTAATTCATGAAGTATTAATTTAAATATAAAATCACAGAATAGACAATTATTCAAATGAAATTAGCTAAAATAATAACAGGGCAAGCTACAAATGGAAATAAAAGTGAACACCATTTATATCCATCCTTGACCATTATCAGTGGTGATCCATTAATGATACAAGGCAGAAATATTGTCCCATTTTCATTAACAACTTGCAGATTTTTTAATATTTCACTCCAACCACTGTATTAAGATTAACCATTAAATCATATAATAACTATTTGCCAGTATAGTACTCTTTTATGCTTCTCTATGCCTCTTTATTTATGTAACCCTTAATAATTAGGAAGACTAAATCATTAACAATGTATATTTAAACTGATGATTAAATTTATAGTATAAAAAATACAATAGTATATTTAAAAAGTATTTTTTTTATATTTCCAGAATGCTGATCTTGCTTTAACCTTGCTCAAATATACAACACCAAATCACTCTATTCTAAACCATGTAACCAATCTACCACACATTGATCTTATACAGAAATAGAAATTTTAATATTTAAACATTATACCTATAATTTAATTTTTGTTTTTCCCCTCAAACCAAAAGGCTATTTCTTATTTCCTCTTTAAAGCCAGTCTATTCAATAATAATAAAAATATTTTATTTAAAAAAAACTAACAAATCTAACACATACTATTTACAGCCATGTATAGAAAAAAATTCAGTTATTACATTCATCCATCTTCAAAAAATAATCACTTTATCATATGAATTATATAAAAATCTTTGAACGCTTGCTTTGCAAGAATCACTCTTCCTTCTTCTTCCTAAGTTCTCCTGTTTCTCTTCGGTGTTGTGAGGAGGAGGAGGAAGAAGGAGGTAGCAGACACCCACTGCATTACAGCTGTCTCTTCCACAATGGAATGGAGTCTGGAGTCGGCATCATGAGAGACAACAACATCCGTGACTGTGACCACTGTACTCCAGACAGCTAATTTCCTGCTGACACAAGTGTGATGAAGAGAAAACTTAATAAAATTGAATGCAACTGTACAGATCATCCTGCTTGGTTAATGTCAAAATCCTTAAACTATGGGTGACATACCAGCATTAAGAGGGACCAATCTCCAATTACTCAACAAACATCAGTACTGTATCTATCACTAGTGATGCCTTTCCACTCCTACAACAAACAAGTATAATAGGGATTGGTGAATGGTTAGACTATAGCTAATTTTTGTAAAAAAGATGCCAAGTATTTTTATGGCCTTCAATAGTATTATTGTTCTGAAAATAATAGTTAAGACATAAAACTAACAGTGCTACTCTTAATAGTACTAATATTAAAATTTATTAAAGAGCACAAATGTATTACAAATAACAATAGGTGCCTTATTATCCACTTCTTGATTAAATAGCAAAAACAGGAAGCTGACGGATGTGCATGCATGCACACATGCACACACATATGCCAATACAGTAGGGCCCGCTTTTCCCGGGGCCCCCATACAGCGAGTTCAAATTATGACCAAAACTTTTGTATACGGGGTGGTCTTTCCCGATACCCGCGCAACCCCCGGGTTTTTTTTTTCCCGACCCATTTCTATTATGTAATAATCACCCTTTTGGGGATTAAAAGTCTTATTTAAAAATAGACATTTTCATTAAAACCATCTATGATATTTTCTTCAAAATTATATAAGAAAAAGTTACAAAGCATTAAAAAATGCTGTTTATAGCATATAAACATGTGTTTTTGCATATAAACATGTGTTTATAGCATATAAACATGCTGTTTTATATTATGGGGTTCTGGGGGGGAAAACATTACGTAATACTAATAATAATCACCTTGGGCAATTAAATGTTTAAATTTTCTTAATATAGACTTTTTTTTTAAACCCCTTTTTGGGGCCCCAAGGGGCCCCCTCCCAAAAATCTTCTCAAAAGGGGCCAAAATTTTAAAAAAAAAATTTCCACAAAATTATGAAATTTTGGGGTCGAAAACTAAGGAAAATTTTTTTTCCCTTTTTTGGGATGGATGAATTTCGCATCGGGGTTTTGCCCCGGCCCTTTTGGCCAAAATTAAAATTTAGCACAAAATTATAAACTTTTTGCTGAACTCCATTTTTTTTATCGATTAGTACAAGGAAACCCCCATTTCCCAAAAACAACTACCCAAAATAATGGTGAAAAGGGCAATTTGGCCAATTTCACACAAAAATTTTAAACGATGCCAATTTCAAAATAGGGTCCAGAATAAAAAAAAAGGGGAAAATTTCCCGGGCCAAAAAAATAACATCTTTTTGTTCCCTTAGTCACGTTTCCAGGCCCCTCTTACATTACTTTTGGTTCATTTTAAATTTTTTTTTCTCACAAAAAAAAAAGAAGATTTTTCTGTTATGTTACAACTGCATCATTGTAAAAATAGTATAAAAAAACAGAATTGTGCATGAATATTAGACTGCCGTTTTTTGTATTGGACGGGTTTGGGTTTTTTTTCCCTTTAACATCGCAAAAATCCAACATTTTGCTCTTTTTCTCAATTTCAAAATTTCTTGTCATTGTCAAACAATCAAAAACATTCTATTTTTGTTTTATCTTCCAACTATCAAATGAGACCAAAAAAGAGAACATCAATAAATACCATACAAAATAGACTGCAAAGTTGCTGTTTTAAACCAAAAACACGGCGTTTTTTTTTATTATCATGTGTGGTGCAGGGGAATTTTTTTTTTCTAACACATTTACCAAGGGCCCATTATTAATTTTAAAGGTACCCCGGGCGATGGTCCCAAAAACGCCCTTTTTTTTAAGTTTATTTTTTAAATGCTTTTTAAAAAATATTTTTGGGGGGGTAAAAGGACAGTCTTTTTCATTATTCCAAAAAGGGGGGAAACGTTTTGGGAACATTGAACAGCATTCTAACAAAAAAAACGAACTCGAGGGACCACTAAATAATAATCCCTTGGTCACATTAAATGTCTTTTTTACGTTAAAATAGACATTTTCATTAACCCTCTATGATATTTTCTTCAAAATTATTTTTAAAAAAAAGTTCATAGCATATAAACATGAACATACACCCACAGAATAAAAATTGACAAATATGAGATTTGTTTACCAAGCACTTTTAGGAGTGTGGATTAATTAGTTTTTTTGTCAAACACTGGGATAACTAGAAAAATATTCCTTTTATATCCTTCACTCTTAAAATAGCTATTTCACCAATTTTTTTGGGGGTTTTGCCTTCTTTTATTATGATGATAATAATAAAAATATTTTCATTTATTCTTTGGGGGGTTTTAAACACAACATGTCTACACAACAGAAAGCCCCGGGGGATCAACAACCCCCACACCCCCCCCCCGGGGCCCCCGACAACAATAACACCACCGACCATGGCTGATTCT
>WNWK01054192.1:0-11631 GCA_009830355.1 Cherax destructor | reverse complement strand
AGGAATTTTCCCTCTGTGAGTCTTGTGATGGGTGTACCATTGAGTGTTATGTTAAGTGGAACATTTCTGGCTTTGCTTCCAAACTGTATGAAGTAGGTCTTGTCAGTATTGAGATAAGCTTGTTAGTCGTCATCCATGTTGATATTTTCTGTAATTCGGCATGAACAGTGTTGGCCAGTATAACTGGATTTGGGTGAGAAAGACATATGTTGTGTCATCTGCAAATAAAATGGGTTTGAGTAGTTGTGATGCATTCGGTAGGTCATTTATGTAAATGAGGAATAGGAGTGGCCCCAGGACACTTCCTTGAGGACTCGACTGTAATTTGTTGTGTGGAAGAGTTCGCTCCATTTGTGTACACGTATTGGCTTCTGTTGGTGAGGTATGACTTTAGGTAGTTGAGTGGGTGCCCCCTTATACCATAGTGTGCTAATTTTGTGAGCAGTAAATCCTGGTCGACTGTATCAAAAGCTTTGCGTAGATCAATGAAGATTCCCAGTGGGACTTCTTTTTTCTCAAGTGCTGTATATATTAACTCCAACATATGCGTAATAGCATCGTTTGTGCTCTTGTTTGTCCTGAATCCAAATTGACAGGGGTTGAGTACATTGTGTGAGACGAGGTAGGAATAGATTTGTCTATGAATTAATTTTTCGAAGATTTTAGAAAGCAATGGTAAATTAGAAATTGGTCTATAATTATTCAGGTCTGTTTGATCACCTCCTTGGTAAACTCCAGGTTCAAGTTTTCCTTGAAGATCATTCCTTGGCAAGTGCATTAGAGGCAGCCAGGCTTGCTGACACCTGTGAGGTCAACTGCTCTTTGTTCGAGTGGTTTAATCTTTCTTCCCAACATCCTGGTATGACTAAAGATCATCATGAATGGGTCCCTGAATGGAGGATGACGGGGTAGGCTAGAGGTGAACGACGAGACCAGCGAAATAAGACATATGGTGACCCACTGTCAACATGGTGAACAATGTCAGTACGCAGACTTGCACAAACCACAAGGTCAACAAGGAGTCAATAATAATAATACTAATAATATTTTTATTTCATTGCAAGTTTACATCGAGATTTTGTAATTACAATTATGAATTGCAGTGCAAAGAGAGCCACTATCATGCCATGGCATTATGGGCAGACTAAATCTAATGACTTATAGACTACTTAATACTAGAGAAATTGATTAAGTTATAGTTAAATATTAGTTTATATTTATAGTAGATAATAAGTTTACTCAAATTACAATCTGAGGATATTACATTGTGACAAGGTGAAAGTATTTTGTAGGTTGGTTATATCAATAGTGAATATTGAAATTATATTATGGGAAAATAACACTGAGTGTTGTTCAAATTAGTTTACAGTAAGAGAATGATTCAAGTTTGTGTGGGGGGCAGGTATTTATACTATAATGTAGTATTTATAAATGTATTAACTTTGGGAATCTGGTTTTGAATTTTTAGAATTTCCTCACGTTTTCCATATCAGACTAATTGAAATTTCTCATCATTGAACTTCATATTGTTTTCTGCAGCCCATTTAAAGATTTGGTTGATGTCCGCCTGGAGCCTTGTAGTGTCTTCAATGGAGGACACTGTCATGGAGATTCGGGTCTCATCTGCAAAGGAAAACACGGCACTGTTGCTTATATCCCTGTGTATGTCTGATATGAGGATGAGGAACAAGATGGGAGCGAGTACTGTGCCTTGTGGAACAGAGGTTTTTACTGTAGCCGCCTCAGACTTTACTCTGTTGACTACTACTTTTCGTGTTCTATTAGGAAATTATAGATCCATGTACTAACTTTTCCTGTTATTCCTGTATCATGCATTTTGTGTGCTATTACACAATGGTCACACTTGTCAAAGGCTTTTGCAACATCTGTGTATATTACATCTGCATTCTGTTTGTCTTCTAGAACATCCAAGACCTTGTCGTAGTGGTCCAGTAGTTGGGACAGACAGGAGCGACCTGCTCTAAACCCATGCTGCCCTGGGTTGTGTAATTGATGGGTCTCTAGATGAGTGGTGATCTTGCTTCTTAGATCTCTTTCAAAGATTTTTATGATATGGGACTTTAACGCTATTGGTCTGTAGTTCTTTGCTATTGCTTTACTGCCCCCTTTGTGGAGTGGGACTATGTCTGTTGTTTTTACAGTGTTCATGCTCCCTCCTCATAGGAGAGATGAACATGGAGTTCCATGAGTCTGGGCCTTGGGCAGAGTGCATGGACATGTCCTTTATCGCCTTTTCGAAGTCATTCGGGGTCAGGATAATATCAGATAGGTGTGTGTCTACCAAATTCTGTCTCTCTCATAAAAAAATCCTTTAGGTCTTCGACTCTCATTCTGGTTAGCGCAAGAAAGAGCAAGAAGTGCCGTTTGGGATAAGGCTCTCAAGAAGTTTTCAAAAGTCTTAAACCAGTTCTTCCATTCCTGAGCAGCTGTTGATACACTGGGGTCAGAGTCTAGCCTCTCAGGTTTCAGTAAACGCTCCATGTTGTGGTGTAGTCTAGCTCAGAATCACCACCAGGTAGCCCAGGATATCTGTGTTCTATAAATTGTTGTGATAGAAACACAGACATTATTCCTAGGCTTTATTGAACACAGAATCCATAGTACATGTCTGCAACAAAAGAAAATAAATAATAGTACATCTAATGACTGCTGCTGCAGGACAGGTGATGTAAGATGCATATGTCCTCAGAAAAGCTATAGCTACTGGCGACATATTTTAGCTTACCATGTAATCTGCATCACGAATGTATCTGTTTAAGAGAGAGAAGACAACACACCATGTGCTGGGCCGACATACTCTTACTATATTGTTGTTATTGTAAGGGGCCCCTGAGGTTGTGCAGTATTGTGTCCTGCTGCTGCTCCCCACAAGAGCGGTATCACTACACTGTGTTTAGCTTTTCTAGATTTTTTCTACCTCCACCACAACAATGTTGTTTTTCACTATGGTTGACTGGATGATATACGGTCTTATGTTGTTGAAATCGTTCACTGACAACTGACAACCCGACACTGTTTATCGCATTTTTTGAAGCTGGACACTTTACGTATTTCCTCAAGATTGTGCACCTATTCGTATTTCAATAGAAATTCTTTTATACCAATGTTATCACTAATTTAGGTCAGGTACACTAGCAGGTTTAGAAGATTATCAATATAGCTGACCTGCGTGGTAGGGACCCGGGACTGCTGGCAACTGATTTCAAACACGAAACTCTTAAAGCCTAACTCTTCAGCCTTAGGTTTCACTTTAACATATATTATCTTATCTGTATACTACGGCACCACTGTGGTATTCACTATAACATATCTACACCCTATTTTCAGGGAGACTTTCCTTCCTCTGACAAATATTTGTTCTATTTTGATATTTCACACGGCAATTAAGCCTATGTTTCCCTCTGGGAGTATGGCTCTACTATGATATGGCACAGTAATTCCCTTCTGTCTCCTCTGTGAACACTTCTTTGAATTTCTTTTTGAGCTCCTCACATACTTTGCGGCCTCCTGATGTGGCTGTGCAACAGCTTTGGGTCAGATTTGGCTTTCGCTGCTATGTTATTTTCATATTGTTGTTGAGCCTCCCTTCTTACCTGTGCATATTCATTTCTGGCTCTTCGTCTTCTCTCCTTATTCTCCTGGGTCCTTTGCCTTCTAAACTTCTTGGTTTTAGCCTCTCTATACCTTTGGGTGAACCAAGGGCTCATCCTGGCTTTCTCGTTATTTTTGTTACCCTTGGGTACAAACCTTTCCTCAGCTTCCTTGCATATTGTTGTCACATATCTCATCATCTCTGTCCCACTGAACCCGGTGTAGGAAATTCTTCATGCCTCTGTAGTTCCCTCTCTTGTACTTTGGCTTCATTCATTCTCCCCTTCCTGCTTCCCTGTCCACTTGTAACTCTACTATGTATTCGAAGCTCAGAACCACATGATCACTGGCCCCGAGGGGTCTTTCATATATGATGTCTTCAATGTCTGCACTACTCAAGGTGAATACTAGGTCCAGTCTAGTAGTGTCCCTTATGTGTTGGTATATGAGGTTTTCCAGTACCACCTCTATCATCTTAGCCCTCCAAGTTTCAGGACCCCCATGTAGCTCCAGTCGATTTCTTTGTGGTTGAAGTCACCCATAATCAGCAGCTTTGTCCTGCTCACATGAGCCCTTCTGGCCACTTCAGCCAGTGTGTCAACCATCGCTCTATTACTCTCCTCATACTCTTGGCTTGGCCTCCTGCTGTTCTATGGTGGGTTATACATCATTGCAATTACCACCTTGGGACCTCCAGACTGAAGTGTTCCTATTATGTAGTCTCTTGCTTCTCCTCTCTCCAGCTCATCAAAATCCCATTGGCTTTTAATGAGCAGTGCCACTCCTCCACTTTCTCTGTTTCCTCTGTCTTTCCTCAGGATCTGGTATCCTGTTGGAAAGATGGCATCTGTTATCATACCTGTGAGTTTGGTGTCTGTGAGTGCTATGATGTCCGATGATGCCTCTTTGACTCTTTCGTGCAACTCCTCCCACTTATTCGTTATTCCATCAGCATTGGTGTACTATACCTTCAGTTTCCTCTCCAACACTGATCTGGGGGTCTTTGAGGGTTGGGGACCTGGCGGTGTGCTATGGGATTCTACAGTGTAGTGTGGGGTGAGGGCTGTAAGTGTGGATTATGGTTGTGTTGGGATAGTGTGTTTGGTTGTGGGATTCTAGGAATGGTTCTGTGTGTGCTTGCGCTTGTTGCTCTGTCCTGCTCTGGTTGTCCACTGCTGATTCTGTCCTTGTCTTTCTTCCTAGCCCCTTCACTTCTGTGTCCACTCCTTCAGCTGCTGTCATTCTGTTCTTGTTCTGTCTCGGTCTAGGAACCTCTTGTATGTTGACGATTCCTTCAGCCATGGTTTCTCTTGCAGAATGCTGTTTTGCACTGTTTCTGTCTTGAAAATCAGGTTGAAAAGACGATTTTTTCCCTTCAAGTACCCCCATATTCTCTGAAAATTTTCTATCTCAGTCATGTCCTCCTTGCCTATTTCTTTGATGATGTTTCCAATCTCTTGTTTTTCTTCCTGCCATCTTTTATTGTGCGTCCTCTCCTCGCTCTCTTGAATCCCATGAATAAACACTGACCTCTCCCTCTCCTCCCATTGCCTTTCCCTCTGTGTCTCTGGGTCCCATTTGTAGATGGGTAATGTTTCCCTTAGTTTTCCCTGTAGCTCTTGGTGGCATGATCCTGCCTCTGCATGGGACCTATCCCCCCTCCACCTGTGTGTGTGTGTGTGTATGCGGGTGTGTGAGTGTGTGCACTTGTGTGAGTGTGTGTGTACTCACCTATTTGTGGTTGCAGGGGTCGAGTCATAGCTCCTGGCCCCGCCTCTCCACTGATTGCTACTAGGTTCTCTCTCTCCCTGCTCCATGAGCTTTATCAAACCTCGTCTTAAAACTATGTATGGTTCCTGCCTCCACTACGTCACTTTCTAGGCTATTCCACTTCCTGACAACTCTATGACTGAAGAAATATTTCCTAACATCCCTTTGACTCATAGGAGTCTTCAACTTCCAATTGTGACCCCTTGTTTCTGTGTCCCCTCTCTGGAACATCTTGTCTCTGTCCACGTTATCTATTCCTCGCAGTATTTTATATGTCGTTATCATGTCTCCCCTAACCCTCCTGTTCTCTAGTGTCGTCAGGCCGATTTCCCTTAACCTTTCTTCGTAGGACAATCCCCTTAGCTCTGGGACTAGTCTCTAATTTCTTGACGTGCTTGACCAGGTGTGGGTTCCAAACTGGTGCTGCATACTCCAGTATGGGCCTGACGTATATGGTGTACAGAGTCTTGAACGATTCCTTAGTGAGGTATTGGAACGCTATTCTTAGGTTTGCCAGCCGCCCGTATGCTGCAGCAGTTATCTGATTGATGTGTGCCTCAGGAGATGTGCTCGGTATTATACTCACCTCAAGAACTTTTTCCTTGAGTGAGGTTTGCAGTCTTTGGCCACCTAGACTATACTCTGTCTGCGGTCTTCTTTGCCCTTCCCCGAACTTCATGACTTTACATTTGGCAGGGTTAAATTCAAGGAGCCAGTTACTGGACCAGGCTTGCAGCCTGTCCAGGTCTCTTTGTAGTCCTGCCTGATACTTGACTGATTTAATTCTTCTCATTAACTTCACATCATCTGCAAACAGGGACACTTCTGAGTCTATCCCTTCCGTTACATGGAGTTTACCTGGAGAGAATTCCAGGGGTCAACGCCCCTTCGGCCCGGTCTGTGACCAGGCCTCATGTTGGACCAGAGCCTGATCAACCAGGCTGTAACTGCTGGCCGCACGCAGTCCAACGTACGAACCACAGCCCGGCTGGTCAGGTACCGATATTAGGTGCCTATCCAGTGCCTGCTTGAAGACAGCCAGGGGTTTGTTGGACAATCTTGGGTTTGTTGAACAATCTTGGGCCCCTGACACTTATTGTGTTGTCCTTCAACGTGCTAGTGGCACCCCTGCTCTTCATTGGGGGGATGTTACATCGCCTGCCGAGTCTTTTGCTTTCGTAGGGAGTGATTTTCGTGTGCAAGTTTGGTACTAATCTCTCGAGAATTTTCCATGTGTATATAATAATATATCTCTCCCGCCTGCGTTCTAGAGAGTACAGGTTTAGGAACTTCAAGCGTTCCCAGTAATTGAGGTGGTTGTTCGCAGTTATGCGTGCCGTGAAGGTTCTCTGCACATTTTCAAGGTCATCAATTTCACCCGCCTTGAAAGGTGCAGTTAGTGTGCAGCAATATTCCAGCCTAGATAGAACAAGCGATCTGCAAAGTGTCAACATGGGCTTGGCATTCCTGGTTTTGAAGGTTCTCATTATCCATCCTGTCATTTTTCTAGCAGATGCAATTGCTACGGTGTTACGGTCCTTGAAGGTGAGATCCTCTGACATGATCACTCCCAGGTCTTTGACATTAGTTTCTCGCTCTATTGTGGTTGGAATTAGTTTTGTACTCCGATGAGATTTTAATTCCTCACGTTTTCCGTATCTGAGTAATTGAAATTTCTCATCATTGAACTTCATATTGTTTTCTGCAGCCCATTTAAAGATTTGGTTTATGTCTGCTTGGAGTCTTGCAGTGTCTTCAACGGTGGACACTGTCATACAGATTCGGGTGTCATCTGCAAAGGAAGACACGGCACTGTGGCTTATATCCCTGTCTATGTCCGATATGAGGATGAGGAATAGGATGGGAGCGAGTACTGTGCCTTGTGGAACAGAGCTTTTCACAGTAGCTGCCTCAGACTTTACTCTGTTGACTACTACTCTTTCTGTTCTACTTGTTAGGAAATTATAGATCCATCTACCAACTTTTCCTGTTATTCCTTTATCAAGCATTTTGTGTGCTATTACACCATGGTCACACTTGTCAAAGGCTTTTGCAAAGTCTGTGTATATAACATCTGCATTCTGTTTGTCTTCTAGAGCATCCAGGACCTTGTCGTAGTGGTCCAGTAGTTGGGACAGACAGGAGCGGCCTGCTCTAAACCCATGCTGCCCTGGGTTGTGCAATTGATGGGTATCAAGATGAGTGGCGATCTTGCTTCTTAGAACCCTTTCAAAGATTTTTATGATATGGGACGTTAGCGCTATTGGTCTGTAGTTCTTTGCTATTGCTCTACTGCCCCCTTTGTGGAGTGGGGCTATGTCTGTTGTTTTTAGTAACTGCGGGACGACCCCAGTGTCCATGCTCCCTCTCCATAGGATGTTAAAAGCACGTGATAGGGGCTTCTTGCAGTTCTTGATAAACAAGGAGTTCCACGAGTCTGGGCCTGGAGCGGAGTGCATGGGCAAGTCATTTATTACCTTTTCGAAGTCATTTGGCGTCGGGGTGATGTCAGATAGGCATGCGTCTGTCAAGTTCTGTGGCACTCTCATAAAAAAATCATTTAGGTCTTCGATTTTTAGTCTGGTTAGCGGCTCGCTAAAAACTGAGTCATACTGGGACTTAAGTAACTCACTCATTTCCTTGCTGTCATCTGTGTAGGACCATCCCGTTTAAGTAGGGGCCCAATACTGGTTGTTGTTCTCGACTTTGATTTTGCATAAGAAAAGAAATACTTTGGGTTTCTTTTAATTTCATTTATGGCTATTAGTTCTTCCCGCGTTTCCTGTAAGATTCCTTTAGTTTTAATTCGATGTATGCTATTTCTCTGACTAGTGTCTCCCTTTGTATTTCAGATATATTGGCCTCCTGTACCCGCTCCGTTATTCTTTGCCTTCGCCTGTATAGGGAGCACCTCTCTTTTTCTAGTTTGCATCTTCTCCTCCTTTTCCTTAAGGGAATTTGCCTTGAGCAAAACTCAAGTGCCACAGAGTTAATTTGTTCTAGACATATGTTAGGATCCGTGATGCTTAGGCAATCTTCCCAGTTTATATCATTTAGGACTTGGTTTACTTGGTCCCACCTTATGTTTTTGTTATTGAAATTGAATTTGGAGAAGGCTCCATCGCGGCTGATCACATTTTGTTGATCTGGGGCTCCCCGCATGCATGTCTGGACCTCTATTATGTTGTGATCTGAGTATATTGTTTTTGATATGATGACATTTCGTATCAGATCATTATTGTTGGTGAAGATGAGGTCCAGAGTATTCTCTAATCTTGTGGGCTCTACTATTTGCTGGTTTAAGGTGAATTTGGTGCAGAGATTTAAAAGTTCATGCGTGTGCGAGTTTTCATCTGAGCTGCCTCCTGGTGTTATCTCTGCTACCACATTGTTTGCAATGTTCCTCCATTTTAGGTGCCTTAGGTTGAAATCCCCCAGTAGCAAGATGTTGGGGGCAGGAGCTGGAAGAGTTTCCAGACAGTGGTAAATTTTCAGAAGCTGTTCCTGGAATTGTTGGGACGTTGCATCCGGTGGCTTGTAGACAACCACGATGACTAGGTTTTGATTCTCGACCTTTATTGCTAATACTTCAACTACATCATTTGAGGCATTTAGTAGTTCTGAACATATAAGTGATTCTGTGCCAACCCCCCCTTTTTGCCTGTTCACTCTGTCACACCTGTATAGGTTGTAGCCCGGGATCCATATTTCATTGTCCAAGTGATCTCTTATGTGGGTTTCTGTGAAAGCCGCAAACATAGCATTTGACTCAGTAAGCAGTCCACGAATGTAAGGTACCTTGTTGTTTGTTGCTGGCTTTAGACCCTGTATATTTGCAAAGATGAATGTCGTTGGATTGGTGATATTGGTGGTATGGGGTTTTTTTTTTTCCTGGCACTAATATCTGTTGTATTGGAGTGGAGGCCATTGACTGTGATTCCACTCCAGAAATGATTGCAGTTTGTGTACAATTTCTGTCATTTCCTGTCAGTTTTTTTTCCTTCCTGGCACTAAAAAACCTCTCTCTCTGGAGTGGCTGTGGCTACCCAGGTTTTGCCATGGTCTGGTTGTTCTGTGTCGCCTCGTACCCTTTAGGTGGTATGCCTGGCAATATAAGTTATAACACTGTCTTTCCTGAATTGCTGTGTGGCACATTTCAGGGTGGAAAAACTTACAGGACTGGAGGTTGCATTTGCCCGTTTTCATATGGACACGGCATTTTCTGGGGTGATCATAATTGCATGTCCCATCTGATTTCCCAGATTTTCCATGCCTGCAGATACCAAGTGCATAATATTCACATAGGCCTGGTTTCCGTTTGCCCTGGTTTTTTGTGACTGTGTTCCACATTGGTGGGTGTGTTCCTGTCTCGTGTCTGTCTTCGACACTAGTGCTAACAAAGAGCCTTCAACTGTTTCTGGTAATTTATCTTCAGTATTTCCCTGGGCATCCCCTTGTTTACTATCTACCGTGGTAATGCTAGTTTGTAACACTGTTTTTTGTGTGTCCTTGTCTACACCTGTTTCCCCATCATTTACGTCACTAGAGCTCCTGTCCCTCTTCAGGTCACCATCATTTATTTCTCCATTCTTACACTTACTGTCGACCATTTCAGCATCTGTACCAGGGGCGGTAGCACCATCTGGCCCAGATTTTTTACTTTCCCAACTGTTATAGAAAGCTGTCATGTTTTTTATGAAGTCCGATTTGGTGTTGTCATCTTTTAATATCGATGTGATTTTATTCCACAGTTCGGTCTCATTTGGGCATACCCAAAAACACTTCCCTTGTTTAATATCTCGTGTAGTAGATTCTTGAATGCCTACACAAGGGGCATGGCAGCATTTACCACAGAAGTTGCATGTAATCCATCCAGTGGAACGTTTGTTTGTTTGGTTGCATACTACACAGGGTTTCATGATTGATTTTGTTGGTTGTTTTACTGTATATTCTACTAATAGCTTCCCTGAAGTGGTGATCCGTCTATTTGTATCGTATCTAATTTATTTGCATGTGAAAGAGTTTGGACAATGGCATGATAGTTGCTCTCTTTGCACTGCAATTCATAATTGTAATTACAAAATCTCGATGTAAACTTGCAATGAAATAAAAATATTATTATTATTATTATTATTATTGACTCCCTGTTGACCTTGTGGTTTGTGCAAGTCTGCGTACTGACATTGTTCACCATGCTGACAGTGGGTCTGATGTCGTTGCTCACCATATGTCTTATTTCGCTTGTCTCGTCGTTCACCTCTAGCCTACCCCGTCAATCTCCATTCAGGGACCCATTCATGATGATCTTTAGTCATACCAGGATGTTGGGAAGAAAGATTAAACCACTCGAACAAAGAGCAGTTGACCTCACAGGTGTCAGCAAGCCTGGCTGCCTCTAATGCACTTGCCAAGGAATGATCTTCAAGGAAAACTTGAACCTGGAGTTTACCTGGAGAGAGTTCCAGGGGTCAACGCCCCTGCGGCACCTCTGGCCCAACAGATTCCAGAAGGTTATCCACTAAAAGCAGCTGGGCAAGGTCACCAATAGTATTAACAACACCCCTGATGCCACACACATGATAGAGCTCATGGAGCAGGGAGAGCAGAGACCCAGTAGCAGACAGCGAAGAGGCGGGGCCAGGAGCTGAGTCTCGACCCCTGCAACCACAATTAGGTGAGTACAATTAGGTGAGTACACAGTCTGCATGGGATTGACCCAACTGATGCTTATTTAATTTGAAATCTTTCCTATACTTGGCAGGAATACACTGATATGCCCTAAGAACCGTTCTTTTAACAACCTGATAATCAGCAAATTCTTCATTATTTAAATTATAATTATTATAATCAAAAGAAGCGCTAAACCACAAGGGTCATACAGCGCAGCGGGGCAGGGTAGGATGCAGGGATAATGGGTAGTAAGAGGGAGAGGGATGATTAGGAGGGTATGGGGCACAGCGGGGTAGTGGATAGTGCAGGGATAGAGGGGAGATTGAGGTAGCAGGGACTGAGGGGAGAGCTAAAGGCAAAATCGTCAAGAGTTTGTGTAGTAAATCAGTTGCTGTCAAAAAGTCAATGAGAAAGTCAGGAGTGAAGGAGGGCCCATCAGCAAGAAGGGAAGGTAAAGAAAGGGCAGCAGAGTGAAGACGCCGTTGGAGGTAAATTCTGTGTGCTCGTTGATAGAGTGGACAGTCCAACAGAATGTGGCGAACAGATACTGGAACCTGACAATGCCCACAGAGAGGGACA
>WNWK01054191.1:0-11632 GCA_009830355.1 Cherax destructor | reverse complement strand
AAGTGTTTACAGGTATTTTTACAGTGATATAGGATATTTGAATAATGTTAATGATATAGGATATTTGAATAATGTTAATGATATACTAATTTAACTGTCTAATGAATGGTTAGAACAACTTCGACTAGTATAATTGGTATGGAAAAATAAATTTTTGATTCAATGTGGCACTGGTTGAAACTTTAGTATATGAAAGGCAATAAGAGGTTAATGAATGCAAAGAGCTATTGAACTAGTAGTTAAAACGACCTTGAAATTGAACTCAAAGTAGGGGAAATGTTCGATTTTTGCAAATGTTCAAGAGTAAACAAATCACGCCATGCGTCCAATACACATCAATTGGTGAGTCTAATATTCTTTCACAAGTGCACTGATATTATCTATACCATTTTTACAATAATGCAATAGTCTGCATAACGGTAAATCTTCTATTTTTTGTGTGAATAAAAAATCAAAATAGAAAGCAAGAGTAATATAAGAGGGGCCTAAAGACATGACTAATGAACAGAGAAAATCTTATTTTAGTGCCAGGAATGTCTACATTGTTTATTCTGGACCCTATTTTGAAATTAACAACTTTTATTTTTCATGAAACTGGCCAAATTGCCAATTTCTGACCACTTTATTGGGTAGTTGAAATCGGTATTGGTGGTTTCTTGTACTCAATGGATAGAACAAATGGAGTTCTAAAGAAATACAGTGGTACCTCGGTTAACGATGGTCCCCAAACTCACCCTTTTATGTAAGTTTATTTTTTTAAATGCTTTTGTAAGTGTATTTTTGGGGATCTAAAAGGACTAGTCTATTTTACATTATTCCTTATGGGGATAAATTCGTTTGGTAATGGCACTTGAACAGCATTCTGGAACAAAAAAATATCGTTAGCTGAGGTACCACTGTAGCTATGAGTTTGGTCGACTGGAACAATGGAATTGGCCGAAAATAGGGCTCAAATTCGGCGAAAGTGCCAATGCGTATATATCGCCGAGATCACTAACTTCACGAGAGCGTAACTCCGTAAGTTTTTAATCAAATTTCATACTTTTGGTGTCATTACCATCGGGAAAAGATTCTCTATCATTTCATAAGAAAAAATAAAAAAAAAAGTTTTTTAATTTTGCTACAACAGGAGAGCACTCAGGATTAGGGGTTGCAACAGTCAAAGGGTTAAGTAATGAGTTAATTGCACCATCCTCACAAAAATCACCAAAAGACCTAATGAATAAGTAAAGTGTAATGAACACTATCAATACTTACTACTAATAACCAATATGAAGACAGAAACTCAAGAGATTGATTGATTTGTATATTTCGACCCCCTTCTGGGATCCTCTTCAGCAGATACACAAGTGAAAAAAGAACATAAATTTATAGGGAAGGTTGCACTTCTCACCGTGTGAGGGAGTAGGGAGTGTCAGGTGAGCGTGTGGGAGGATGGGTCAAGGAGGTAGAGAGCCAGAAGACAGGTCCTGTAGAGAAGCTTAAAATCTGGGTAGGAAGTTCCTTTGTGCTATGTGATTCCTGTTCAAATGCAAAATCACAGGATCTGCCCTCATAGCTACCACCCTAGATTTCAACATCTCACAGGGACAATGGAAACCAGACGTCATTTCAAAATCCGCTCTCAAGAAATTCATATCAGCACCCAACTTAATTCAGAATGACAGCACAAGACAGGAACCACATACCACAAAGGAATTTCTTACCCAAATTTTAAGCTTCTCTACAGGTCCTGTCTTCTCACTCAGTACCTCCTTGACCCGTCCTCCCACACGCTCACCTGACACTCTTCCCCTCCCCCTTCCTCCGCAGCTGCCTCTTACTTGTGTCTCTACATACTGCAGCAACTCTGGCGATAGAGGTAAGGGCTTGTAAGCTTTAGTAGCACTACAATACATATAAACACCACTTAACACCTGGAAAACCTAACAAGGTGTCCAGCAGACACAATGGTAGTCAGTCATTTTCACCAGCACACCAGAGAGAAATTAAGGGATAAGATTAGATTTGTTGATATTTTTAACCCGGAGGGTTAGCCATGCAGCATAACCCAAGAAAGTCAGTGCATCATTGAGGACTGTCTTATTTCCATTGTGATCGTTCAGTCTTGTCTCCCAAGATGCAACCCACAACAGTCATTTAACACCCAGGTATCTACTTGCTTGCAGGTGAACAGGGACAGCAAGTGTAGGGAAATATGCCCACACAGTGCATACACTGTAAAAAAAACATTTGTCTCCATTCACTCCTATCAAATTAGCTCATGCATGCTTGCTGGAAGTCCAAGCCCCTCGCACACAAAACCTCTTTATCTACCCCCTTCAGCTTTGTTTCGCTTAGGGCCAGGACATCCAACTTCTTTTCATTCATAACATCAGCAATCATCTCTTGGCCTGTTATATCAGAATAATATTAAACTATATAAATAAAATACACTAATATACTCTAATGTACACCTAATATACTCTAATGTACACCTAATATAATACTGTACACAACATACAGATATACTGTATATTACAAACACAGGTAAAGAATGGCCTGTGAGACCTGGTCGTAATGGGAATTGGAGCAAACAAAACTCAGCTGTAGACTATAGAGTGGACCCCGGAGTATCGGCCGTAATCCGTTCCAGGAGCTAGGCCTCAACTCGAACTGGCCGAAAGTCGAACCATTATTTCCCCTAAGAAATAATGTAAATACAATTAATCCGTTCCAGACACCCAAAAATATTCACAAAAAATCCATTTTTTAAAGAATAACTATAGTTTTACATAATAACAACAAGTATTAAATTTATAAATTTACATTTAAAATAACATTTACTTACCTTTATTGAAGAAACTTGCTGGCATCTGGAAGATAGGGAGGAGAAGTAAGGGAGGGCTTAGTGTTTGGAAGGGGAATCCCCCTCCATAAGGAATTCAGGTATCAAAGCCCTATCTGGGGTTACTTCCCTTCTTGGTCTTTTAATGCCACTAGGACCAGCTTGAGAGTCACTGGACCCCTGTCTCACAAAATAACTGTCCACAGTCCTCTGTTTCTGGCACCTCTTTAACATGTTCCTGAAGTGCAATATGGCTCTGTCACTGAATTTGTTGCAGAGATGGCTTATTTCAGCTTGCTCAGGGTGGTATTTTTCAAGAAATTCCTGAACCTTATTCCACATTGAACAAATTTCCTTAATCTCTGAAGAAGGCACCTCCAGTCCATCATCATCCTCCTGTGAATCAATTTCCTCTACTGTGGTCTGATGCTGTTCCAGATTAAGCTCTTGCAGCTCTTCAGTGGTTAGCTCTACCCTGTGGTCCTCCATCAACTCTTCCACATCCTCGCCACTCACCTCCAACCCCAGGGACTTGCCCAATGCCACAATAACTTCCACAACAGGCACAGGGTCGTCAGGGTCAGCCTCAAACCCTTCAAAATCCCTCTGTTGGACATACCCCGGCAACACTTGTCTCCAAACAGAGTTCAAAGTCCTGGAAGTCACTCCCTCCCAAGCCTTACCTATAAGGCTTATGCAGTGGAGGATACTGAAGTGATTCCTCCAGAACTCTCTTAGGGTCAACTCAGTGTCTGAGGTCATTTCAAAGCACTTTTGAAACATTGCTTTTGTGTAGAGTTTTTTGAAGTTAGAAATGACCTGCTGGTCCATTGGCTGGATGAGAGGAGTGGTGTTAGGAGGCAAGAACTTCACTGTGAAGAAACTGAACTCATCAGACAAAAAGTCTGCCAAGTTGTGAGGATGAGCAGGAGCATTGTCCAGTACCAGGAGGCACTTGAGTCCCAATTTCTTTTCCTGTAGGTATTTTTTCACACGGCCAAACACTTGATGGACCCACTCTATGAAAATTTGCTTCGTGACCCATGCCTTAGTGTTAGCCTTCCAAAACACAAACAATTTATTTTGACGACATTGTGTTTCTTGAACACTTTGGGATTTTCAGAGTGATACACCAGTAAAGGCTTCACTTTAAAATCCCCACTGGCATTACTACACAACATGAGATTTAGCCTGTCTTTCATAGGCTTGTGTCCTGGCAGTGCCTTTTCCTCCTGAGTAATGTAGGTCCTCTTTGGCATTTTCTTCCAAAAGAGGCCTGTTTCATCACAATTAAACACTTGTTGGGGTTTGAATTTTTCAGTGTCTACAAACCCCTTAAATTCACTCACAAACTTTTCAGCAGCAAGTTTGTCTGAACTGGCTGCCTCACCATGCCTTACAACACTGTATGCCACTACGTTTCCTAAATCTGTCAAACCAGCCTTTGCTGGCCTTAAAATCACTCGCATCAGCACTGGTTCCAGGCATTTTCTTGACAAGATCTGCGTGAAACTGCCTTGCCTTTTCACAAATTATCGCCATGGAAACACTATCACCCGCTATCTGTTTTTCGTTGATCCACACCACCAACAACTTCTGAACCTCATCCACTGTTTGTGATCTATTTTTCGTTAACATATCAACACCTTTTGCAACATTAGCGTCCTTGATTTCTTTTGTACATCCTGGCAAGCTCCCCCACACGTACGCCACTCTCATATTTTTCTACTATCTCTTTCTTCAGTTTGATGGTGTTCCTCACTTTTTTATCATAGGAGTGCCACTAGGAAGATTGTTTGGACCCATGGTGACTTATTTCACAGTTACAATCAATAAACAAGCAATGCACACAATAAAATTATTGTGAAATGTTTGAATGAGCGCGCTGGGTAATGTTCACTCAATGGTAAACAAAGCTAGACTGACTCACGACGCCTGTGCGGGGAGGCGGACAGGTCTGGTATGCAGGCTGATACTCAGGGAAACGGCCGATAGTCGTGCAAAAATTGGGCCGAAAAGCGACCGAAACACGAGTCGGCTGATACTCATGTATAATATGTGCAGATAGAATAATAAGTGTACACCACAGTGACAGATGGCAAAGCAGAAGCCAGAGAGAGTTCACCGTATTCAACCAGCAGGTAGGCAAGTCTGCCAGTGCTTACCGCAAGTGAACTATGTTGCTTCAGCTTTGGCGGGCTTGCCTGTGATTGGTCAATGAACAAGGTATGTACTGATTTAACAATGGGTACTCTATTGATCGTTAAACCCTTAGCACCCAGTTCGCTGGCTGGGAGGCAGCCTATATGGGAGTGTGACATATGCCTAATAAATTGTAGCACTCTTTGCATGCCACACCCCCACCCCAAAAGGGCTCTAATAACAAGGACTAAGCCTCCACCTCCATGGGTAGTGTGCCGCCATGGCACTGAACAATAATGGAACCGCCTTTCCTTTCAATCGTCCAACTCATTACATAGGGCTTAACTTTTCTCAAGACTCAAAGTCAAACTCTATCCTAGAGCGAGATAGCAGACAGTAGGGCTAACGTTGGTTCAAGACACCTGCAGACGGCTGATGAATGTCCCCTCACTAAAAGAAAAAAAAAACATCATTAAAAAAACATTTTATAAAAGGGAAAAAAAGAGCTAAGCTATCCATATGGTCCCTAACACATCCTAACCTAAATTAAACATGGGAAAGGGAATTGGCCAGCTTATTTTCCTTGCCGACAATATGGATGAGTTTAATATTGTAAGGTTGCGACCTGAGACTCCATCTCATCAGACGTGTGTTGTGGTTTTTCATGGTATTGAGGTAGACCAGAGGATTGTGATCACTGTAGACTGTGACCACTTGGGACGACTGCCCTACGTAGACCTCGAAATGTTTCAATCCAAGTATCAGAGCTAGGGCTTCTTTCTCAATGGTGGCGTAAGCCCTTTAGTGAGGTTGATACTTGGCAGAGAAGTAAGCGACAGGCTGCAATCACTCTTTCCCAGATTTTTGTAGGAGTACTGCCCTACTCCTGACTTGCATGCATCAACCTGTAATGCAAAATGTTTTGAAAAATTGGGAGACAGGAGAATGGGTGCAGTACAAAGTAGCCGTTTGGCTTTATTAAATGCTTGTTGACATTCTGGTATCCAATGAAATTTTTGTTTCTGACTGGTAAGTGAGGTTAGGGGGGCTATAACATCTGCAAAGTTCTTACAGAATCAGTTTCTGGAATGATGCCAGCGAGTTTTGTAGAGTGAACTCAGACACTAATTGCCTGACTCGGATAGGTGGCATTAACCCCAACGAAACACACTGCTTGCAACACGCTCAAGCCGCTATGCACTCTACGACTGCAATTCAGTTCTTCGTTTAATCCTAACCTCTTTAACTGGTGCAATATTATCAAGGATGGCAGTGAACATTGTTTTGAATTTTTCCCAGGCATCATTTACGTCCGTGCAACTTGTTATCACTGACCAGTCACAATTGTGTAGCATATTTACCAGTGTTTCTTTACTGTAGTTTCTAGTTGACCTAATTTTTATTGTCCTGTGTAGGCCTATCCATTCTCTAGTGATTTTCCTGGTACAGTAAATGATGAAATGATCACTAAGACCTGTGGTAATGACCCCTGACTGACTAATGTTCTCAGGGCGGTTACAAAGTATGTGGTCAATTAGGGTGGCTGAGAACTGTGTGATCCGGGTTGGTGTATTAATTAGTTGAGTGTAACTATTTAAATCCAGAATTTGCTTATATGTACCTTTTACATAGCCCGTTATTTTGCTGTTGAAAACAGATGTTGAAGTCTCCCAGTATTACTGTCTCCACATTGTTATCGAGTCCGGACAAGTCTCTCGGAAAGTCCTCTAAGAACTGGTCAATTTAACTAGTTCCTGCTACGATGGGTTTGGTCTTGGGAAGCAACACCTCAAACCATAGAATCTCCAGTTTATTGTCATTTAAGTCAGGTCTTGGATTATAGGCTAATTCGTTCCTTATGTATGCCCCACCACCTTTTCTATTCCTATCTAAGTGTTTTATATTGTAACCTTCTATTTTGACCTCATCGTCAGTCACCGTATCATCCAACCAGGATTCCGAGATGGATATAACTGCCGCTCTAGTTCTGTTAGCTAGAATCCTAATCTCTGCCAATTTTGGAAGAAGTGATCTTGCGTTGACATGAATAAAGTGAAGGCCTGTTTTCGTAAAACAATTATAGTCATCAATATATGGCAAGGGGCCATTAGCATTAAAAATAGGTAAATCAATGTCATCATTGCTAAAGGGTAACTGTGCCAAAGTGCATTTGTTACAAACAAAATGAAATCTGGCACCATTACCATAATCAAACACATCCATTATGCACCCACCCCTTACACATTTTACATACGGTAAGTTTACTGTTCTTTTTTCGTACCTTAGTACAGTGTATACATATGTCTGGTGGTGTCTGAGATATTAAGAATGGATCTGTTGTCTCACATTGACCTATCTGTACATTACATAGAGAGTTAAGGTTATCATTCCTAGCTACTAGACGATCATTATCCCCATGATTTATCTGTCTGTTTTGCACCTGTACCATAGTTTGAGGTCCTGGATTAGTATGGATATCACCACTTAATAGTGCAACTATAAAAGCTGTGCGCCACTGTTTTTGTTTGGATATGAGGGGTTGCCATACCTTGCGGCGATAGTGGCACTTAAGTTTCTGGTAGGATGGCCAAAGTTGGGCTTTCACTTTCCAGGGACCTATCACCCCATTCACCTTTTCCAGTCCCTTTGACTGATTTCATTCTTCAGAGAAATGTATTATAATGAGAAATATACTTATGGCAGCCTGAACCCCTCTTAAGCCAGCCATGTTTACTCTTCACTCTATCACTTCACAACAAAAATTTGTTTTCTTTATTTTTATTAAAAAGAAACCACTGATCCTATCAGACACCTAGCAATGGCCTAGTAGCTACTCTAGAAATCACCACTGATTACTAGTAAGTTTCCTGTTATCGCATACCCCATTACCCTTTACTTCAGAAACTCCCTTCACTCCTCACTTCTCTGTCCGGCTACATCAATCACACTTCTAGCTCATTTCCATCCTGGCAGGGTAAAAAAAAAAATTCTAATCACTGCCGATGTCCGTCCAAAGTTCCATCAATCCCATTTAGCGGGGCTCGTCATGTTGTTGTATGATTCCTCATAGAGTTGATGTGTCAGCCATTTTTGAAAGCAGTGAGGGGAAAAAAAGAAAATGGCCACTGCCCCTGACAGATTCCCTGGAGTTTTGTTGTTAGAGTTGGCATTTTCTCCTATGTTTTCCTCCTAATGTACACTGGTCAGTTAGTATGGAAGTCAACTATTGAAAAAAATATCCTTGGCTGTTTAACTAATACACTTCCTTCTCGCATTTGGCACTGAGGGAGAGAATCCGCCGCTATAGCCTGACAGTTTCCTGGGAGTTTGTTTTGTAGATTTAGCGATTTCTCCTGTTTCCCTCCCATTAACCCTTTGACTGTTTCGGTCGTATATATACGTCTTACGAGCCACTGTTTTGGACGTATTAATATGCGTAAATTCTAGCGGCCTCAAATCAAATGGGAGAAAGCTGGTAGGCCCACATGTGAGATAATGGGTCTGTGTGGTCAGTGTGCGCAGTATAAAAAAAATCGGGGAGCCAGTGGTGCATTGTGGGAATGCCATTTCAGTAGTCCTTGTTCAGCATGCCTAGCGGTAAGAAATATCTGACTCCAGGCGAATCTGGGACTCTTCTCTTCCCAAGTGATAGCTCTAATACAGATGGAAGTGTCAGTAAAGATGAATTTCATGGTTTTGAGAAGTTTGTGACCGAAAGCAATGCCCAGGATACTAGAAGGAAGAAAGAAAAAAGAATGAAATAAAATAAGTAAGTAGGTAAGTAGGTAGGAAGGACTGTGGGGAAGAAAAGCATGGGACCCAATGGGTGTTGACAAGCAGTGAGGGTGGTAACTGATGGTATATGTCATTTTGACAGCAGCCACCCCCTGACTCAGCATATTTATAAGTCCACACACTCAAAACAACCAGCTTCCAGAAGCTAATAGCAGTTCTATGAAAGAAAGTAGGTAAGTAAATAGGTAGCTAAGTGTGTAAGTAGGTAGGTAAGTAAGTAGGTAGGTAAGTAAGTAGGTAAGTAAATAATAAAAAAAGGCACAATACCGTGACTGGAACAATACACACACAACCCGCACATATAAAAAGAGAGGAGCTTACGACGATGTTTCGGTCCGACTTGGACCATTTACAAAGTCACACTAACACACAGGACAGGTGGAAGGGGTATTTATAGGCAGGCAGACAGGGAAGGGCACAAGAAAGTGGGGTAATAATGGAGGTAGTAGTGGAAGTGGTAGTAGTAGTAGAGGAGTCAGTCATATTCTAGGAAAGGAGCACTGCAATGAAGCTGGCGGCCCGCATGGGTTAGGACAAGAACACAGAGGGGGAAAAAGGCAAATAAAATAAAGAAGGACAAATACAAGGCAAAAGAAAAGAAAGAAAAGAAAACCCAGAGGAGAAAGAGAAGAAGGGGGAAGAGATAAAAGGGGAAGGAATCAGGTTAAGTCACGGGTGTTCTGAAGTTTGGAGCATTTAACAATGTAATGGGAGAGGAAAGCATCAACAGAGACAAAGCCAGGGCTAAGATTCATACAGGGAAAGTTGTGTATAAGGGAGGATTCAACCAGACGGCGACTGTGAAAGTTAGACGTAGGGTAGACAGTTTTAGCAGAAGACCAATCAATAGGATGACTGTGATCTCTGACATGACAGAAAAGAGCATTATTAGTGTCGGCATGCCTAACACTATTTTTGTGCTCCCTAAGTCTGTCAGAAAGAGATCGGCCAGTTTCTCTGAAGTACTGAAGAGGACAGTAGGAGCAAGAAATAGAGTAGACACCAGGAGAATCTATGAGGGAGGGATGTATGAACTAGATTAGTGCGAAGAGTGTTAGTCTGGCGAAAGGTAAGTTTGATGTCTAAGGAATGGAGAGAGTTGTTGAGATTAGAGAGATCAGAGATGTAGGGAAGGCAGAGGACAGGAGAGTTCCCAGAAGTAGAGGGTTTAGGAAAGAAGAAAGTCCGTTTGGCACGAGAGAAAGCAGAGTCTATGAAATGGGAAGGGTAGCCAAGGCGGAAAATGAATTATGAAGAGTGGGAAATTTCTGCTTCAGGAACTGAGGATCACAATGCGAGAGCACGGAGAAAGAGGGAGATAAGAACACTTTTCTTGACAGAGGAGGCATGATAAAAAGTAATGAATGTACATGCCACTGTGCATAGGCTTGCGGTACACGGAGAAGGCAAAACCTGTAACTGAGCGGTGGACATGAACATCAGGAAAGGACAAGAATTAGATTCCCAATCAGCTTTAAACTTAATGGAAGGGGCAAGATTATTGAGAGCATCTTTACATGGAATACTTTGAGACTGTTCTTCTTCCCACTATTGATGTACGTCCTTCACTCTGGCTCCGCTATGTAGATGACATCTTTGCTCTTTAGCCTCATGACTCAAGTCTCTTCCAACCATTTCTTGATGCTCTCAATAATCTTGACCCTTCCATTAAGTTTAAAGCTGATTGGGAATCTAATTCTTTGCTTCCTTTCCTTGATGTTCATGTCCACCGCTCAGTTACAGGTTTTGCCTTCTCCGTGTACTGCAAGCCTATGCACAGTGGCATGTACATTCATTACTTCTCTTATCATGCCTCCTCTGTCAAGAAAAGTGTTCTTATCTCCCTCTTTCTCCGTGCTCTCCGCATTTGTGATCCTCAGTTCCTTGAAGCAGAAATTTCCACTCTTCATAATTCATTTTCCCGCCTTGGCTACCCTTCCCACAAAAACGCAGACACTCGCTTTATGTGTGAGTAGTGTAAAACTCCATTGTGCATATACCCATGTTTCAAAGAATTCCACAAGCTGCAGCAGTTCTAGGAAAGTGTAAAGTGTCACACCCATATATAAACTTTTGTTTAATTAATTAACTAACTCAGGTGCTATAGTTTTAGATTCTTATTAGCTGTAAATTGACTACCTTAGCTCACTTTTTCATTTTTTGTAAACATATCCAACCTACTAACTCACGTGCCAAGAAATCCTTGCATTGTCCTATTCTAAGTCTACTTGCGTTGTTCATTTTTAAGTTTAATTATAGAATCACACTAAATCTTATGATTCCAAACATTGATCCTGATACCAACCTTCTATTAAATGACTTACATGAACCTAATGACAACTGCCATTACTACACAGCAGAACAGGCTAAAACACTACTCAAATCCAACAATAACATAACTATCTTTAACTACAATGTCAGATCTTTAAGCAAACATTTTGATGACCTCACTGCATTATTAAATTCACTACAGGCCAGTATGTCCATCATTGCCTCACTGAAACCTGGTTAAAGCCACATACTACAGATATCTATGCCATTCCTGGTTACACAGCCATACACAACTGTAGGCCAGACCAACAAGGAGGTGGCACAGCTATGTTATACTCAGACCAGCTTGAATGTATTAACAATACATGCACAAGAGATGAACATGGAGAATATATAATAGCTAAGTTTAAATCCAAATACCTACAAAAACCTCTCACAGTTATAAACATCTATAGATTACCCAGTCAAACATTCAACAATTTAGTGAAAAATTAGGAAGTATGATTGCTGATGCACACATGAACAAAGACCACTTAATCCTCACAGGAGACTTCAATATAAACCTCCTACAAGATCAGGACCCACAAGTAACTGAAT
>WNWK01054190.1:0-11632 GCA_009830355.1 Cherax destructor | reverse complement strand
TTACGTCCTTAAGAAATAATGTCATGTAGGTTAGTCTATTTCAGACCCCAAAACTACACTTCCACAAAACTTACATAATTGCACGATTTCCGGGGTATTCGTTAACCGAGGGTCCACTGTATATGCATGTGCATGCCTGTGTAGTGTGACCTAAAGTGTAAGTAGAAGTAGCTAGATATACCTGTTATCCAGCGTGTTTATGAGACAGAATTTAATCCCACCCCTCTCCCCAACACCCTAGCATTTACTTCTTTTACAACCCCATCTATAAATATATTAAACAACCATGGTGACATTACACACCCCTGTCTAAGACCTACTTTTACTGGGAATTAATCTCCCTCTCTCCTACACACCCTAACCTGAGCCTCACTATCCTCATAAAAACTCTTTACAGCCTTCAGTAACTTACTACCTATTCCATACACTTGCAACATTTGCCACATTGCTCCCCTATCCACTCTATCATATGCCTTTTCTAAATCCATAAATGCAATGAAAACTTCTCTACCTTTATCTAAATACTGTTCATATATATGCTTCACTGTAAACACTTGATCTACACATCCCCTACCCACTCTAAATCCTCCATGCTCATCTGCAATCCTACTCTCTGTCTTACCTCTAATTCTTTCAATAATAACCCTACTGTACACTTTACCTGGTATACTCAGTAAACTTATTCCCCTATAATTCTTACAATATCTTTTATCCCCCTTCCCTTTATATAAAGGAACTATACATGCTCTCTGCCAATCCCTAGGTACCTTCCCCTCTTTCATACATTTATTAAACAAAAATACCAACCACTCCAACACTATATCCTCCCCTGCTTTTAACATTTCTGTCATGATCCCGTCAGTTCCAGCTGCTTTACCCCCTTTCATTCTACGTAATGCTTCACGCACCTCCCCCACACTCACATCCTGCTCTTCTTCACTCCTAAACGATGTTGTACCTCCCTGGCCAGTGCATGAAATTACCGCCTCCCTTTTTTCATCGACATTTAAAAGTTCCTCAAAATATTCCCGCCATCTACCCAATACCTCCAGCTCCCCTACTCTGTTTTTAACTGACAAATCCATTCGTTCCCTAGGCTTTCCTAACTTGTTTATTTCACTCCAAAAAATTTTCATGTTTTCAGCAAAATTTCTTGACAGAGCCTCTCCCACTCTTTCATCTGCTCTCCTTTTGCACTCTCTCACCACTCTCTTCACCTTTCTTTTACTCTCCATATACAGTGGACCCCGAGTTTCGTAAAACTTCACTCCTGAAGTCTGCTCAAGTGCCATTACCGAACGAATTTACCCCTTAAGAAAAATGTCACGTAGGTTAGTCTATTTCAGACCCCCAAAAATACTTTTCCACAAGCACTTACAATATTATACTTACATAAATGTACGATTTCCGGGGTTTACGAAACTCGGGGGTCCACTGTACTCTGCTCTTCTATTAACACTTCTGTTTTGTAAAAACCTCTCATAAGCTACCTTTTTCTCATTTATCACACCCTTTACTTCTTCCTTCACCACTCACTCCTCTTTCCTCCTGCACCCACCCTCCTATATCCACAAACTTCTGCCCCACATTCTAATACTGCATATCCCAACGCTCTTCAACCTTCCCCCCCCAATACTCCTACTTGTACTAGCCAACCTTTCTGCCAATAGTTGCTTATACATGTATCTCACCCTAACTTCCTCCTCCCTTAGTTTATACACTTTTACCTCTCTCTTACTTGCTGTTGCCATTTTCTTTTGTCCCATTTACCTTTTACTCTAACTGTAGCTACAACTAAATATTGAACTGATATATCCGTTGCCGCTCTGTAAACATGTACATCCTGAAGCCTACCCATCAACCTTTTATCCACCAATACATAATCTAACAAACTACTTTCATTACGTGCTGTGTCATACCTTGTATACTTATTTATCTTCTTTTTCATAAAATATGTATTACTTATTACCAAACCTCTTTCTACACATAGCTCTATTAATGGTTCCCCATTTAGATTTACCACTGGCATCCCAAATTTACCTACTACTCCCTCCACAACATTTTTACCCACTTTAGCATTAAGATCCCCAACCACAAGTACTCTCTCATTTGGTTCAAAACTCCCCACGCACTCACTCAACATTTCCCAAAATCTCTCTCTCTCTCCTCTACACTTCTCTCTTCTCCAGGTGCATAAACACTTACTATAACCCACTTTTCACATCCAACCTTTATTTTACTCCACATAATCCTTGAATTTAAACATTTATAATAATAATATTAATAATACTTTAATAAGACATGGTACAATGATACATACTTGGGTAGACATGATACATAGGTATTAATGAGATGTACATGCCAAAAGCCCCTAATATGCTGTGCATTGCGGGCATTCTTAGGACTATTTATTTGTAGACTACATGGTAAAAAATTATGGTTGATAATTTATAAAATAAGTACTATAATTGTGTATCTAAGTTATAAAGTTTGAATATAAGTTGAACATATCAATTAATTGTAGCAATGCAACTAATTGAGTGAGATAACAATTTAAAACAATTAATTGCATTGCAGTTACAGTTTACGTGGTCATTATAATGTAAATGTTATAGAAACAGTTAGCTTAGTATGTATTATTCATAACAGGTTTTTACATTTAAGTGATTAATCAGGTTTTTACATTTAAGTGATTATTCTACTTTATTGGGAATGTTTGATATTGAGTATTTAGGTTTGGGTGAGAAGGTGGTTTTTTAGCATCGTTTTGAATTGGGGTACAGGCAGGGTTTCTTTGGCAATGACAGGTAATACTCCCTCTTTACCTGCCATAACTGATTATTCAACATTATTGCCACTCCTTCTTTAGCTCTAACTCTATTTGAAAGGCATAAATTGATTAATGAATCTCAACACGGTTTTACGAATTTACTAACTTTTTTCACTAAGGTGTTTGAGGAGGTAGATCATGGTAATGAATATGATATTGTGTATATGGACTTCAGTAAGGCTTTCGATAGAGTTCCACATCAGAGGCTATTGAGGACACTTAAGGCACACGGAATAGGAGGAGAAATTTTTTCCTGGGTAGAGGCATGGTTGACAAATAGGTGGCAGAGAGTTTGCATAAATGGGGAGAAATCAGAATGGGGGCATGTCTCAAGCGGTGTCCCACAGGGGTCAGTTTTGGGCCCCCTGTTGTTTACAATTTATGTAAACGACATAGACCATTGAATAAATAGCAACATAAGCAAATTTGCTGATGACACAAAAATAGGCCGTCCAATCCATTCTAATGAGGACATTAGAGCACTCCAGGATGATTTGAATAGACTGATGCAGTGGTCGGAGAAGTGGCAGATGCAGTTTAATGTAGACAAATGCAAAGTTCTAAATGTTGGGCAGGACAATAACCATGCCACATATAAACTGAATAATGTAGATCTTAATACTTGTGATTGCGAGAAGGATTTAGGAGTTCTGGTTAACAGTAATCTGAAACCAAGGCAACAGTGCATAAGTGTTCGCAATAAAGCTAACAGAATCCTTGGCTTCATATCAAGAAGTATAAATAATAGAAGTCCTCAGGTTATTCTTCAACTCTATATATCTTTGGTTAGGCCTCATTTAGATTATGCTGCACAGTTCTGGTCACCGTATTACAGAATGGATATAAATGCACTGGAAAACGTACAGAGGAGGATGACAAAGTTGATCCCATGTATCAGAAATCTTCCCTATGAAGATAGACTGAGGGCCCTGAATCTGCACTCTCTAGAAAGACGTAGAATTAGGGGAGATATGATTGAGGTGTATAAATGGAAAACAGGAATAAATAAAGGGGATGTAAATAACGTGCTGAAAATATCCAGCCAAGACAGGACTCGCAGCAATGGTTTCAAGTTGGAAAAGTTCAGATTCAGGAAGGATATAGGAAAGCACTGGTTTGGTAATAGAGTTGTGGATGAGTGGAACAAACTCCCAAGTACCATCATAGAAGCTAAGACGATGTGTAGTTTTAAAAATAGGTTAAATAAATACATGAGTGGGTGTGGGTGGGTGTGAATTGGACCTGACTAGCTTGTGCTACTAGGTCAGATGCTGTACTAATTCCTTAAGTGGATGTGACCTGACTACCTGGAGTTTACCTGGAAAGGATTAACTCCAGGTGCTTATTGCTTGGGTAGCATTGTAAATTGGGTTGTGCAAATATCCTGTTAGTGGGATGGATTGTGAAGGACCTGCCTAGTATGGGCCAACAGGCCTGCTGCAGTGTTCCTCCTTTCTTATGTTCTTATGTAATCCCATTTATTTCTCCCCACTGAAACTCTCCTACCCCCTTCATCTTTGTCTCACTTAAAGCCAGGACATCCAGCTTCTTTTCATTCATAGCATCTACAATCATCTCTTTCTTATGATTCGAACAACATCCACGCACATTCAGACATCCCACTTTGACGGTTTTCTTCTTTTTCTTTTTAGTAAATCTATACAGGAAGAGGGGTTACTAGCCCATTGTTCCCGGCGTTTTAGTTGACTTTTACAACACGCATGGCTTACGGAGGAAAGATTCTTATTCCACTTCCCCATGGATATGAAAGGAAAAGAAATAATAACATGAACTATTAAGATAAAATCAAAGAAAACTCAGATGAGTGTGTATACATAAATGTGTATATGTATGTGTAGTGTGACCTAAGTGTAAGTAGAAGTAGCAAGACATACCTGAAATCTTGCATGTTTATGAGACAGAAAAAAGACACCAGCAATCTTACCATCATGTAAAACAAATACAGGCTTTTGTTTTAGACTCACTTAGTAGGACGGTAGTACCTCCCTGGGTGGTTGCTGTCTACCAACCTACTACTACATGTACATGTACTTGTAGAAATAAAGATACAGTGGACCCCCGAGTTTCGATCACCTCAAAACTCAAAAAGTTATGTAAGTGTATTATTGTAAGTGCCTTTGTAAGTGTATTTTTGGGGGTCTGAAACGGACTAACCTACTTTACATTATTCCTTATGGGAACAAATTCGTTTGGTAATGGCACTTGAACAGCCTTCTGGAATGAATTATGGCCGAAACTTGGGGGTCCACTGTATTAAAATTAAATTATTATTATTATGATATACTATTCATATTGTAAAGTAATAGTCAGCATCGATGCACTGATCTCCTGAGACTTTAATCAAATATTTAGTAGACACTCCACATAAGTGATATTACAATTTTTTAAAACCAAAATATTTCTTTGGCTCGGCTCTGGTTCAATCTGAATAGGCCTAGTCCTGACAACTTGGAGCATGAGAGGGTTACGTGAAACTTTTGTCGTGAACATAAACACACACTAATTCATTACCATTTCTGCCTCTCAGTGCCAAATTCAGTTTTCTAAATTAATTACAGCAACATTCTCTTACCATGTTATAGACAATGTGTAAAGCAATATAATTTACTACTTTATTGCAAAAAATTGTTTAAGTTATTGGAATCTCAAACATACATTTACGTATATAAGAAAAATTATGTTATTAAATCAGTACAGTGGTACCTCGAGTTACGAGCAAAAATCCGTTCCACACGGCTATTCAAGTGCTGATACCAAGGAATTTTTTCCCATAAGAAATAATGAAAATTAGATTAATCCATTTCAGACCCCCCAAAAATACACTTACAAAAGCACCAACAAAAATACACTTACATACTTGTTCGAGTTGGGAGCTGCTCGTAAGTAGAGGTACCACAGTATAAGTAAAAACAGAAATAGTAAATATATATTAATTGACCAGTTTAAATGGTCATTAGATGAGTTACAAAGAGTACAAGAGAATGGATTATTTTATTAGGTAATGCTATAGAAACAAAGTTAGCTAAGGATGCATTATTTATAACAGGTTTATACATTTACGAGATATAAGTTTCAACATTTGCATTAGATTGTGAATAATGGTATTTTGAGGCAGTGGAAAGTGATTAATTAACTTTGTAGGTAATGTTAAATATTGTGTATTTAATTTTGGGTGAGTAGGTGGTTTTTCAGCAGAGTTTTGAATTGATGTACAGGCAGGGTTTCTTTGGTAATCACAGGTACTGTAATGAATTCCAAATTTTTGGGCCTTTAATGTGCATTGAGTTTTTGCATAGTGATATACCTTGATATACCTTTGAAGAGTTTCGAGAGTTTCTCTACTCTGAGCCTGGCCATGGGCCAGGCTCATCTGGTGCTTGCCTGGTCAACCAGGCTGTTGCTGCTGGAGGCCCGCTGCCCCACATATCCGTCACAGCCTGGTTGATCTGGCACCTGGTGAAGATACTTGTCCAGTTTCCTCTTGAAGGCTTCTACACTGGTTCCAGGTGTGTTTCGGATATCTTCTGGTAAGATGTTGAATAGTCTGGGACCCCGGATGTTGATACAGTGCTCCCTTATTGTCCCAACCGCACCCCTGCTCCTCACTGGGTTTATTTTACACTTCCTCCCATATTTCTCACTCCAGTATGTTGTTATGGCAGTGTGCAGATTTGGGACCAGGCCCTCAAGTACTTTCCAGGTACAGTGGACCCCCGAGTAACGAGCACCCCGGAAATCGTACAGTTATGTAAGTATAATATTGTATGTGCTTTTGTAAGTGTATTTTTGGGGGTCTGAAATGGACTAACCTACTTGACATTATTTCTTAAGGGAGTAAATTCGTTCGGTAATGGCACTTGAGCAGGCTTCTGGAATGAATTTTGCTCGTTACTCGGGTGTCCACTGTATATATTATCATGTATCTCTCTCTCCTCCGCTCCAATGAGTACATGTTCAAGACTTGAAGGCGTTCCCAATAATTTAGATGTTTCACTGGCTCAATGTGAGCCATAAATGATCTCTGTATTTGTTCCAGCTCTGATATTTCTCCTGCTTTGAATGGGGCTGTCAGCACTGAGCAATATTCTAAGTGAGGGAGCACTAGCGATTTGAAGAGAGTCACCATCGGCATTACGTATTTCCCTTGTTTTGAAAGTTCTCAATACCCACCCCGTCATCTTCCTGGCTGTTGTGATCTTTGTCTTGTTATGGTCTTTAACCCTTTGGGGGTCGACAGGCCTTCTCGGAAACGTGTTCCTGGGGTCGAAAATTTTTTGGAAAAAAAAAAAATTAATTTTTTCTTATGAAATGATAGAGAATCGTTTTCCGATCATAACTCCACCAAAGTTATGAAATTTGATCGAAAACTAACGGAATTATGCTTTCGCGAAGTTCGCGGTATCTATTACACTGACGCATCGGCGATTTCACCCACTTCGAGCCCTATTTTCGACAAATTCCAATGTTTCAGTCTCCTAAAATTATAGCTATTTCGCTAGAACTCCATTGTTTCTATCGATTGAGTACAAGAAACCGCCTATTTACCAATTTCATCTACCCAAAATAGTGGTCAGAAAATGACAATTTTCCAATTTCACACAAATTTCAAACGATGCCAATTTCAAAATAGGGTCCAGAGTAAACAAGGCAGACATTCGTGGCACTAAAATAACATGTTCTCTGTTCATTAGCCACGTCTCCAGGCCCCTGTTCCATTACTTTTGCTTTCCATTTTGAATTTTTATTCTCACACAAAAATAGAAGATTTACTGTTATGTATACAACTGCATCATTGTAAAAATGGTATAAATAATATCAGAGCACTTGTGCATGAATATAAGACTCGCCAGTTGATGTGTATTGGACGCATGGTGTGATTTGTTTACTCTTGAACATCGTCAAAAATCGAACATTTTCGCTACTTTGAGCTCAATTTCAAGGTACTTGTCATTGTCATACCAATCAAAATCATCTTTATTTCTGTAATATATCTTCCATTCTATCAAATGAAACCACGAAAACGAGAATACATCAATAAATACCATACGAAAATCGACTGCAAAGTCGCTGTTTTAATTGAAAAAAACGGTCAGAGTTTTTTCTCATTATGCAGTGTGTGCTGCAGGATTTTTTTTATACTGCGCACACTGACCACACAGACCCATTCTTTCATATGTAGGCCTACCAGCCGTTTTCTGCTTAAATTGAGGCCCTAGAATTTGGGCATACTAGTACAGCACCAACCCCTGCTCGTAAAACGTACTAGTACAGCACCGACCCCAAAAGGGTTAAAAGAAAGATCTGCTGACATAATCACTCCCAAGTCCTTTACGTGTTCCTTTCGTTCTACGTATTTGAAGACCCTCTTGAGTTTTGAATATAGTGTTCCTTTTGAGTTCTTCATTCTTTCCATACCTAAGCAGCTGAAACTTATCACCATTGAACGTCATATTGTTCTCCACTGCCCACTGGAAAACCCTGCTTATGTCTTCCTGTAATTTTTCAGTGTCCTCTACCGTAGTGACTTTCATGCTTATTTTAGTGTCATCTGCAAATGATGATACAAAAGTGTGCCGGGTGGTTTTATCTATGTCTGCTATGAGGATGAGAAACAGCAGAGGTGCCAGGACAGTGCCTTGGGGCACTGTGAGATGGACACGAGGAACATCGAAGAGTGATCTGTGCCTTGTGTTATGGTCATGTGCCCTGTTAAGATTGGTAAGGAGAAGTTTGAGTGGTGGGTTAATATTTGAGTTTAGTGTTCTATGTATGTAATAGGCACAGTAAAAAGTATGGATGCCTTGTATGGTGAGTAGTTTAGATTTTTTAATATTGGTGGAGTATGTTGTCTGTAGTGGGAATTTGTTATCATTCTGACTGCAGCCTTTTGTTGTGTTATTAATGATCTGAGATGAGTTATTGTTGTTGAGCCCCATGTGCAGATTCCATAGGTGAGGAAGGGGTAAATGAGTGAGTGATATAGGGTAAGGAGAGCTGGTTGTGGAACATAGTACCTTATCTTGGATAGTATTCCCACGGTCTTCGAGACTTTCTTGGAAATTTGTTGTATGTGTGTCTGAAATTTGAAGCCACTGTCAAGGTGGATTCCTAAGAATTTTCCCTCTGAGTTTTGTGACAAGGGACCCGTTTATCATTATGTTAACCCTTTGAGTGTTTCGGTCGTATATATACGTCTTACGAGCCAATGTTTCGGACGTATTAATACGCGTAAATTCTAGCGACTTCAAATGAAGCGGGAAAAAGCTGGTAGTCCCACATGTGAGAGAATGGGTCTGCATGGTGGGTGTGTGCAGTATGAAAAAAATCGGGGACTCAGTGGTGCATTGTGGGAGCGCCATGTTTGTAGTCCTTGTTCACCATGCCTTGCGGTAAGAAGTACCTTACTCCCCGGCGAATTGGAGGCCTTCTCTTCCCAAGTGATAGTTCTAACAGCGATGGAAGTGCCAGTGAAAGTGAATTCCATGGTTTTCAAAAGGGTGTGACCGAAAGCAGTGCCCAGGATAACATAATTAGTGATGAAAACCCAGATGACCCACAACCTTCCACCTCTGGTGCTGGGCCGTCTCATTCATGTTCACTTGTACCAGGACGAAAGAGGAAACTATTTCAACGTGTACAGGACTCTGATGTGAGCAGTGTAAGTGATGATGATAGTGACTTCAAAGCTACTGAAAGCAGTTCTAGTGGCGACAGTGAGGGAGAATATTCTCCAGTGAAGCGGCAGTATGTACGACGGTATATGTGTTCTTGTAGTGTGCCATATGCAATTCCAAGGAAAAGGAGTAAATCTCGGAGTACATCTCTTGACCCTACACCATGAATTGATAGTGAAGATGACGATATTGTTACAATGGGGATGCGTAATGTGCATGGGGAAGCAGGTAGTGGTGGTGGTGTTGGTGGTGGCATGAGTCATGTGGCACCACGAGTGGGCCACACTGCTACCCACGCTGCTAACTCAGCACAGCCACAACCACCCTCAACCACCCCCACACTTCCACAACCTGCACAACCACAACCACCTGTCAATATCCAGTACCCACCAGCAGACCGCATCTGAGATTGGCAGCAAGGTGACAATTTTGTTCCCAGTCCCCATGACTTTGATGAAACACAGTGGAATACGGCCATCGTGTACACTTGGGAACAATGCTACTGAACTAGAATGCTTTCAGTTATTCTTCGATGATCCCCTGATGGAAATTATTGTCAGGGAAAGCAACACATACTCTGAGTACACCATGGCAAACACATTTCTTTCACCAAATTCACGGCTACACCAGTGGAAGGACACAACTGTAGCAGAGATCTACCTGTTCTTTGCCACAATAATGCTTATGCCACATGTGTATAAGCACACTGTCACCACATACTGGTCGACAGAACGCCTGATTTCAACCCCAGGTTTTAGTGATATTATACCAGTGAATCGATCAAAAGATAGTTACGTATGCTACACTTCTCAGACAAAACAAGGCCTGACAGAAACGATAGGTTATATAAGATCAGGAATGTGTTCATGTACCTGAAACAAAAGTGCTGTATATATTTTATCCCTTCAGGAAGCTTGTTATTGATAAGTCTTTGATTTTGTTGAAAGGCAGACTGTCGTTCAAGCAGTATATACCAAGCAAGAGGAAACTCTTTGGTATAAAGCTATTTGTACTGTATGATTGCAAAAGTGGTCTGGTTCTGGATATAATTGTGTACACTGGCAGTAATACATTGAGAGATACCACGAAGTTATTGGGTATCTCTGGTGATGTGGTTAGAACAATGATGGAACCATATCTTGGTAAGGGGCATATATTATATACTGATAACTGGTACACAAGCCCTTTACTCAGTTAGTTAGTTTGATATCTTTATTATGCACCCCATACCCATCCTGTGGGCGGTAGTCAAAAGATTACAGAGGTACATAATGGGTCCAGGGACTGGACCTCAAAGTTTGATAGCTGAGCAAGTTACAAAGGTAATGAACTCAGATGGTCACAATCATGACAAGTTACAAAGGTATTTGCAGATTACAGAGGTATATATAGGGTCCAGAGACTGGGCCCCAAAGTTTTGATAGCTGAACAAGGTACAATGGTAATTAATTCACTAGTTACAAGGTAATGAATCATGTAAGTAAATTTACTTACGTCTGTACATGGTTGCACTCATGAACAAATTATAAAGCAATGAGCAATCTATTAGTCTACACCCAGCCACAACTGTAATGAGTTATTGGTGCAAATTTTAATTGTTGGGTCACACACACACACATATACATATACACATACACACATACATGTATATACATACACACATACACATACACACATGTACATACACACACACACACGTGTCAATGCTTTATTTACAGGGAGCAAAGTCAGGGTATTTTTCCAGAATGGTCTGTAATATACCACTGTGGATAAAATACTTTGACATATCTTGAACATTTCTGAATGAGTAGTCTCTGAATTCATTAATTTTATCGCACTCCAGTACATAATGACGCAGGGTGTGACAATAATCCAACTGGCAAAGTTTACATCTTGTTTGGTCTACATCTGGTGGTGGTGATTTAACCTGCCAAAGATACTTGTAACCCAGCCGGAGGCGGGCGGTAGTGACATCCAAGAGTCTGCTTATTTTGTTGGATGCACCATAGACATGTGGCTCCTCCTGCATGATAGAATGATGATAGATGGACTGACTGGTGTCAAACTCCTGAGTCTTAAGTCAATAAAATTCAGTTGAAGTTCTTTT
>WNWK01054189.1:0-11633 GCA_009830355.1 Cherax destructor | reverse complement strand
TCAGCCGGGCTGTGGTTCGACGTTGGACTGCGTGCGGCCAGCAGTAACAGCCTGGTTGATCAGGCTCTGGTCCAACAAGAGGCCTGGTCACGGACCGGGCCGCGGGGGCGTTGACCCCTGGAATTCTCTCCAGGTAGACTCCAGGTAGACTTGTGACACCTCTAATTTATTATATCTTACCGGCAAAACCACCTGTCCCAGAAGGTTTATTTTCCAATTATCATATGCAGTTACCCTCCTAGAACATGGTTCAATGTGCCCCTTTACTGCCTCTACCCAGTCTTTGGATAAAGTCGAGATGGACGCCCCACTGTCAATCTCAAAAGGTATTGTGTGATTGTTAATGATAAACCCATATTTATCTGCCTTCATGGAAAACACTCTATCCTCTAAGGCATATAAGCTCATCACTTCCTCATCTGCTGAACTATCACCACCATCCAGCACCTTAATTGACTTTGTTCTAGGATATCTCGGTGACTGCTGTGTCCTTGCTGTCCTGTTTTTTTCAATACTCGATTTTGATACAGCCTTAGGAGACACTTTTGAAGATTTCTCACTACACACTCTCCTCAAGTGGCCTTTCTTATGACACTTATTACAGAAAAAGTCTTTAAAGCTACAAGTACTACTACTGTGCTGGAACCCACAATGTTTACATTTCACAGCATTAATCACTTATACCGCAGGAGCAGAGTTCTGATCTGTAACAAATGCCTGTTCCAAGTTCAAAAGTTTGTCAAATAGTTTTGCAGACTGCACACTTTGCAAATCCAAATTTTCTGCAACTAGGTGAGGAAAATATACTTCATCCACCACCGCCATAAACAACTGGTCCCTCACTCTGGGGTCAAATTGTCCACCAAAGGTACAGTTCACAGCCAACGCTTTTAAATCTGTATACAATTCATGCAAGGACTCACCCTGTCGTTTCTTCCTCTGCTGAAAAGCCAACAAACTGCGGTGGTAGGCTGGTTTCACTGCAAAATAACTTCAGTGCCACGACTATGTCATCGTAACTCTTCGTGTGTGGTAATTCTGGAGCACACACATTACCTAAAACACTGTAAGTTTCTGATCCCAGGGACACTAGCAAGAAATTCCTCTTGTTATCTTGCTCTTTAATTCCTAAGTGAGCGAAATTGGCTTCCAACAAGCTTAGCCAGAGCTCCAAAGAAATCTTACGTGGGTCGAAAGGTTCCAACCTTCCTTGTGATGCTGCCATGCTGCCACTTGTTGCTGCTGTATCACCGTTCTGCTGCAATGTCCTCGGCTGGCAATATCCCTACTACTTCAGGCCACATTGGCCCACTATCCTTGGCTCTGATGATCCCATCGTCGTCGCCACTGTAGTGGTTGTAGGTTATTGAAAGACTGAGTAACAATAACAATGTACTCTCCAAGGCCGCTCCATAACAACAACGACAATAGCAAAACAATTATAACTGACTGAACCAAACAAACATAGTATTCAATCCTCCTACTGCTCCCAACCCCTTACACCCACCTTATGTTTTTGTTATTGAAGTTGAATTTGGAGAAAGCCCCCTCGCGGTTGATCACATTTTGTTGATCTGGGGCTCCCTGCATGCATGTCTGGACCTCTATTACTTTCAAAAATGCTCAATGTTATTTTCCTTAAGTTAATCTCAATTTTATATTACCATCCTCCTAAACACTTGTTACATTGTAATATCATCATATTGTAATTTTAACAGTGTAATATCATCATATTGTAATTTGAAATCAAATATATAACTAGAAAAATCTCAATCAATTTCTCTAATATTATGTACATAGTCTATAAGTCATTAGATTAAACTGCCCCTAATGCCATGGCATGTCAGTGGCTCTCCTTGCACTTCAGTTTATGATTGTAACTACAAATATCTATGTAAAATTGCAATGAAATAAAATTTACTTTACTTTACTTTACTTTACTAATATTGGAGCTTTAATAGAAACTATGTAACATACCAAGACAAAACCATTCTTATTACTAATTTTACAATCTAAATATTCTAAACTTCCTCACTATTTGAAACTTGTATTCATTTGTAATTTGTAGTACAATCTAATTATTCTGAACTACCTCACTATTGTAAATCTATTTAATCACTTGAAATTTGTATTCATATGTAATTTGTAATATAGATTAACTAGTATAAAGTATGCCCGAAATGCCTAGCATGCCCAGGCATGCTTTTTTTTTTTTTAAACTTAAAAATACAAGAACACAAATCAAAGACATATCAAAACATACAAAGTTAAACATTAAACATTACAAACCAACCATCATGTACTAAACATGTAAAACATATCTGGTACATATATCCCAAAGAACAATGACACATTGGGAACACCGTCACACTAGTATACGTACACAATGCAGGTTACTCCAAAAAACCCAAAAGAAACACTAAACTCGAACTTTTATAGAACACACTTATTGGCATTACTTTGACAACCACCAAAGAAACTAAACATAAGGAACACGAAAATATTTTGAAACATATTCACACAGACCACGAACCGTTCCCCACATTAAGAAAACACAAACATCCTATATCCCAGTAACATGTTGACAGTATCACAGGTAATGTATAATGTTATGTAAATACCATAATATGTACATGATGCTAGAATCCCAAACCAAGACGCAAAGTTATTGGAAATAAATGGTATAAAATACCGACACAATGGAAAAATAAACACATAAGCAGTATAATGTGATCCTTTATTGACAACGTTTCGCCCACGCAGTGTGCTTTATCGAGTCACAGACAGATCTACCTGGAATAAGAGTAACATGAGTATTTATAAGATTTAGTCAGGTGGAGAATGCTGGGTCAGGTGGAGAATGCTGCATGAAGAAGAATGCTCCCTCATTCAACAAGTTTTTTCCAAACTTCACTATCCTAGTCACTTCATTAGAGACTGTAGACGACGGGCATTAAACATCTTCAACACACCCAGAGAAGACACTGCTGAGAAGAGATACATAGTCCTCCCCACTAACTCCATTTCCAAACACGTTTCTAACATTTTCTCCAAAACCTCATTCCGAGTATCCACCTCCACATCCACCAACATCAAGGACATTACCAGTAACAGACAGGACAAGCTTCAATCCACTGCAGGGGTATACACAATCCCTTGTAATGGCTGCAGCAAATTATACGTCGGCGAAACATCCAGAGACCTCCAAACACGCATTTCAGAACACCAGTACGCAGGCAGATCTGACGACTCAAGGAATGCCTGTGTTCAACACCGAAATTCACACAACCATTTAATCAACTACAGAAACGCAAGACTCATCGCCAGAGAAGACAACACTCAATACCGAAGAATCCTAGAATCATCACTTATCTGCATATCCAACAACTTCAACCAGAACAACGGCTTCTACAACATAGCTGAACCTATTGCCAAGAAACTTCTTCATTTCTATCCCACATAGAACTCAAGAATGGAACCTGCAGGTCCTTTAAGTCAAACAAGGTTTTAAACTATCACACTACTTTGAAGACTGTCACATGGAGCATTCTACACCTGACCCAGCATTCTCCACCTGACTAAATCTTATAAATACTCATGTTACTCTTATTCCAGGTAGATCTGTCTGTGACTCGATAAAGCCCACTGCGTGGGCGAAACGTTGTCAATAAAGGATCACATTATACTGCTTATGTGTTTATTTTTCCAAGCAAAGTTATTACAGTTGAAGTACAATAACCACTCTTCCCGTGTATACAATTAATTATGTAGCATCCCTAGAAAGCATCACTACACCACAATAACACCACATATAACAGAAGTAATCACATAAATAAAAACCCATTCCCACCCTAGGTGACCTTGACTTTATGTTAAGTAAAAGAACACAATTGCAACTAATGTGACATTTTACTGTGGCAACGTTTCGCTCTCCAGGAGCTTTCTCAAGCCGTTACAAGCGATATGTGAACACAGTTGGCCTATATATACTCTCAAGGTGAGGTGAAAAAAACTAGTGGTGGTAGAAGTAGTAGTGATATAAGTAGTATTAGTAGTAGTAGTAGTAGTAGTAGAAGTAATACAATAAGGTAGAACAATCAATATGCACATGAGTAAAAGGGTGATAAAACAAATACTTGGGTAGTATAACAATAGGTTAGACAAATATTTCTGCTGGAGGTTGAAATATAGAAGGCCAGTAGGAGTGTTCCACATCTACGATGTGCTAAATTAGCAGGAGAGACTATGTGATGGTAGGGTTTACTGTTTTCAGGAGGATTCTTGCTAAGACTTCAGAGATGGTGAAGCTGCCTTTGTTTTGTTTAATTGTGTTAGAAACAGAGATAAGTGCTGATTCAAGGCATTTTCGTCTACGGAAATTAGTTTCTTTGATTACTAGTCGGGCGTCTTTGAATTTCATGAGATGATTGTTGGCATTTCGGTGTTGTACGCAGGCGTTGTTCAGGTTATCGTTTCTGCATGCATTCATGTGTTCATTGATGGGTGTCTCGAGGTTTCTTGCTGTTTCTCCTACATAAATTCTGTCGCAGCCTCCACAGGGTATAGTGTAGACCCCTGCGTTGACTGGTTCATGGTGCTTGGATTTAATCCTGGTTAGATCCTTAATAGAAGTACTGGAAGCGATGGCGACTCTAGTGTTAGCTTGTGCAAATACTTTAGAAATGTTGGATGCAACCTGGCTGTTGGGAAGAATTATAACTTTGTTTGGAGTGGAGTTGACGCGTGGAGAATTAATGATCTGAAGAGCTCTTTTCTTACAATCTCTGATGAAAAAGGAAGGAAAATGTAAATCAGTGAAGGTTTGGTGAATGTATGTACATTCCTCGTCAAGAAACTCAGGACTACAAATTCGGTAAGCTCTTAGGAAGAATCCGATGATGATACCTCTTTTGGTCTTAGTATCTTGACTGGAATAGAAGTGTGTGAGGTCATTTTTATTTGTAAGTTTCCGGTAAACTTGAAATCTTAGGTTGTTATCTACTTTGTGGATGAGGACGTCTAGAAAGGGTAGCTTGTCATTGGACTCTTTTTCTAGTGTAAACTGGATCGCCGGTTCAACTGCGTTGAGCCTTGCTTGAAGATTCCGTACATCAAAACGTTTGGGAGTTATTACAAGGACGTCGTCTACGTAACGTAACCAAGTGACGCTTGAGGGGATGATGTTGGCGAAGTGTTCAGCCTCTTTAGCAACAAACAGACAGCCCTAGGTACTTGTACAGAGTGAAACCTTGCTATCCAAAGGATGCCGCTGTCCTTACTAGTCACCACACCTATAATACCCCCACCACCTAACCTATAACACATGTTATATATTGTATGGAAAAGACATAAATATGTACATTAATCTCATAATCACTATGCAATAAACAAAAAGGTTACAGTGGAGTTATGAAAGTGACTGCAAGGCTACAAAAGTCATGGCCACACATAACCAAAATCCTACTTAGGCCATCTAAAATATTTCAGTCCTGTGTACGTATGCAAAGGCTTGTGCCTTCTGGACAACACACCTGTCTGTATACACGTGTCCACTTACAGAAGATTAAATGACAAAATTATGTATGTAGTATATATGTCTCAACTTCAGAGTTAACTTTTTTTTTTATTTATTAAGGTCTTGATATCTATCTGAATCAAAACATATAAACCCAGCAACTCAGACTTCCAGGCCCCCAGGCCGCAAAGCAATCTAAAAGACAAATTCCATTGTTTCATAACCAGTTTAACATTTACACAAAACCTTTCCGGAGACAACCAAACCATAGACTGAACCCACCACTCTACCCCTGACCCCAGAAAACCCCCTACATTCAACCCATACACATAAACCCCCTCCTTTCCCCCTTTTGCACCCCCCTCCACACCTATACAAACTCATCACACACTTAAACCCCTGACCCCTACCCCACACTCACACCTCTACCCCACCCCAAACCCCATGAACTACCCTTCACCCCTAATCCCCCCTCTATATGTGAGTCTAGCCCATCACTCATCACACACCTCCCCGAAGTAACGAATGCACCGTCAATAAACGATATTCCACCGGAAACATCTTCTCCCAAACCCTTGCATATATCCCCTCATTACGGCATTTTGTTCTATAGAAAGTTACTGCTAAAGCCTTAATTCATACATTCCCTCTTGACTCCCTCATCCCCCAAGAAATGTACATAAAATCAAGTACCAAAAAAGATAATGCCCTCCTAATGCCTTCCGAGAAACCGTGCATGTCTAAACTAAGCGCTCTAAGTGTTGACAACCTCCTACCCCCCCTTCTCCACAGTACCCCACTGAATCACTCTCATACCTCCGCTACACCCTTGCAAAAATACACCGCATGATACGCCAAATCTGCACCCCCACACCTGGAGCAGGCAGCATCCCCTATAAGTCCCATGATAAATATCTGCTCCTTAGACGCTGTGCAAAAATCTTAAACCCGTGTCCCTCACCCTACGTGATAACTTCAGTTTCCTCAACGAACCCCACGTCCCCCTCCAATCAAACATGGGGTAAGAAGCCTCTCCCTGCACCACCTGCTCCCTCATCCCAATCCTATCAAGCTTACTCACCCGTACCCGACTCGGCTCCCTTACTATCATGAGTGCAGTAAAACTGACTTGCATCCTAGTATCTCCTTCCTCCCCCACCACCTACGAACCTCCTTCATAACCTGTCCTACCCTGTGCCCCCCCTTCCCCCCTCCAAAAATTCCTGCCGTAAAAAAACACTCCGCAACCTACACCTCAGAGGAATTTAACCCAACCCTTCCCTGCCTACCCTTGTTTCCACCACCTCCCTGCTCAACCAATGCCTCCCGTGACCCCACACATACTTAAGCACTCCTTGCAACAGCTGCCTCACATCCACCTCCATCAAAGGGTACACCGCTGAGCAAAACCACAATTTACTATAAACCAATGCGTTCACTACTACAACCCTTTGAAGCAACATCACCTCCCCAACCCCCTATCCCTGCATCCTGTCTAAAGCTGCATCCACCACCGCCTTTGAGTTAACCTCCCTTGCCAGATCCGGGTTATCACTAAACACCACCCCACATATTTTTAACCTATCAATGCATCTCCACCCTTCCCTATTTTCCAACGCACCAACAATCCAAAACCCTACCTCTAAAAGGTTGGATTTACCCTGATTTACCCTCATGCCAGTTGCCTGACCAAAAACATCCACCAACCTATTGACCATCCATAGACTCTCCACACTCCTAACCAAGATAGTCGTATCATCTACATAGCCGACTATCCCTGGCCTACTTGCATCATTCACCTCCACCTCCCTTACTCCCTCCCCTACCAGCCTATAAAATGGATCCTGCAGGCAAGCAAAGAGAATCTGAGACAGGGGACACCCCTGTCTCAAACCCCTTCCCATGTCCATAGCCGCTCCAACCCTCCCATTTACTTGAACCCGAACCAAAGCTCCCTCATATAAAGTGCGTACCCATTGCACTACCTCATCTCCAAACCCTTGCTTTGTAAATCCCCAACCGCATGCCCCTATCTACATGATCATAAGCAGTTTGCCAGTCCAACCCCAAGACTCCCCCAAACTGACTCTTCTCTACAAAACCCTTGATTCGTCTATGACCCATCCTAATACTCCTACCCAGGACCCCATACTGCCCTTCATGCAACATGCTTCCCAGTCCCCTTTTCATCCTATTTGCCAGGATCTTTGCAAATATTTTATAATCTGAACACATTAAAGCTATTACCCTATAATCCCTTAGACTCTGGTTTCTTGCCCTTCTGCACTAGCACCACTACACCTGTCCATAAAGACTCCTCCATTAAACCCCCACCCCTCATCCCATTAAAAACCTTTATCAATACCCCCTTAACGTCTCCCAATGTTGGACATACAAATCACCCGGTAGACCATCTATTCCCGGCGGCTTTCCCATGCTTCCCACACCTTCTCCTTCGTAATAGACCCCTCTAAAGCTTGTTGATCCTCTTCATTCAATCCCTCCACAATTCCCCCCAAAATCCTCTCTCGTGCCCCCATGTCCCCATCCACCTCATACTTCCGTCTAAACCAATGCTCCGCATAACCACTCATGCCCTCAGTGGTCCATAAAACCTTCCCTGACTCGTACCCTCCCATACCCTCCTCAACCACCAAATTCGACATCAACATACTATCTCTGCATTTCTGAAAATGCCGCAAAACAACCGCAGACGCCCTGTCTCCCCATAAAACTTCTTCGATGCCCCCCGTACCCTTAGCGCCTGAAACCGTTTATTCTGTATATCCTTTAATCTGCCTAGTAATTCCGCCACCTCTTCCCTAGATGATTCTCCCCTCCCCCCCGAGTAGCACTCCCGCAAAAGTCCCTCCAAATAACGCTGGTACCCATATCTATAACGAGCCTCCTCTCTTCCCACCTTTTCATAGAAAGCCTTAATATCCACCTTACCACACGTAGCCCACCACTTCATCACATCGCAGATCCCCTTTTCCCTCCCCACAACCCCTCCCACCATTCATCAAAAGCCTCCATACCCCCCTCCCTACTCAGCAGACTTACCAAGCCTTCCCATCTCACCTCTGCTATGATCCCTCTATGATCCGAGAAGCCCACATCCATACTCTCTACCTTAACAACCTCCACTGCCCTTGTCACATACATCCTATCCATGCGGGCAGCATATCCCCTTCTATAAAAGGTGTACTCTACTGGCTCCCCAGTACCTCTGACCACATCCACCACCCCCACTGCCCCCAGCACCTCACACAAGGCCACCAGGGTGCAACCCGCACCTCGCGGCTCCACGTCCTTAACCCTAACTACGCTATTCCAGTCCCCTGCAATAATCGTCACATTTTGGATTCCCCGGAAAGCATATACCAACTCAGATTTAACAAACTCTTCCTTCACGCTCCACGTAGGATCAACTGGCATGTACACTCCTATGAAACATACCTGGGTCTCCCCCACCAACCCTCCACCCTGACCACCCTCCCCCTCTCCCCTCCTCCCACGACGTCAAGGTGAACGGGCAAGACTCGCGTATTCCCACCAGCACTCCTCCCTTGAAATATGCAGAACATCCCGTGAACATCCTATAACCTTTTAACACTAATTCATTCCCACACCTATAATTAAGTTCCTGGAAGAAACATACATCTACACACAATCTATGCAACGTAATCTCCACCCACTTCCTCTTGACCTCATTCTTGAGGCCATTGACATTCATACTTAAACACCTGAACGAAACGGCAGTGGTTTCCCTCTCTGTTTCGGTTGTCTCTTCTCCACTTTAAGATTCATGTTATTACCACCAACACTTCCCTTCCCATCTCTTCCCTCTTCCCTAGGTACCCTAGCTACCTCACTTCCCTTCACTCCTCCAACACTACCCCTAGCCACCTCCGCCCAAGCCTTCTTGCCAGGTCTTTGGGCCGGAGTTAAAACATCATCCTCTTCATCCTCACCTGGTCTCTTCCTGGACTCACCCTTCGACAGAGGCACCTCCATGGCTTCTGCCCTATGCACCTCTGCCACTACCACTCTCACCAATCCAGGAGCCTCACCTCCACGATCAGCACTTTCCTCTCTGCAATCACTCAGGCCCCTCCCCGGAGCCATTCCCACGTTCACTTCCCCACTCACCTCACTCAACTCACCCTCTAACAATGATTCTGAACCACCTATGATGTCATGCAGATTTTGCAAAAGGGCCTCAGCCTCTCCATCAACCTTATCCTCACCCAGCCGAGGTGTACACACCTCCCTCGACTGAGTCTCCATCGGCGAGATGCACACCTCCACCTCAGCCCGATCCACCTCGTCACTCCACTTGGCATTTGGCTTCCACTTGTCCGCTCCGCTCCACCTACGTTCCAGCAGCTCATCTCGTATCAGCGTCTGCTCCTATATCGCTTGCACCCCTTCTTCACTGCGCCTTCGCCTGTCATCTCTCCATTGTGCACATTCCACAGCCACATGCCCAGGCTTCCCACACAGCCTGCACGTCCATACCTGACCTGCATATGTCACATAAACCTGTGTGCGAAAATTCTCCATCAATACATAGGAAGATATTTGCCTCCTTAAAGTCATTTTTACTGAGAAAGATCCTTCCAACATTCCTGCATATATTCCTTGTGACCACCTTCTAACATTGACTGCATGGATGACTACATACGGTTGAAATACATCCCTTATGTCCATTTCACCTGCCTCGAACGGGACATTACGAATACGAATCCATTTGTATATTGCAGAAACATCATGCAAACGTACCTCCACTCCAGGTGACACAACTTTCCTCAGATCCTGAAAAGCGTCCACTATACGTTCATACACAGCTGTGCAGGCAAACTTCACAAAGATTCTTGTAGCTCTGTTTAGCGATATCCCGTATAATTCATCATGGGATATTCCAAAAATGTTGCGAAGAATGGCAGGTAGCAAGACGTCGACATTTGTTGTGTATATCGCCCCTTGAAGCACTTCCACACAAACTATACCCATCAGCCATCTTGGTGAAAATAAAGTTTGGCCAACCTGCCACCAGAAGGTCTGGGCTGCGAAAAACCTTTAAGGAACTAAAATTACTGTATCTGAAGTAAAGGATTACCTGGTACTTGACACAGCAATCTGAATATGTTGTAAGTAATACCATCCTCACCAGGCGACGGAGCTGCCCTTAGTTAGTGCTGCATCAAGTTCAAAGTTAGTGAAAGGAAAGTTAAAGTCATCTTCCTTGTTGAGCATAAAACAAATCAGTCTCTCCCTTGCATCATATTTGTCCATTAATTTTGCCTGTGTGATACTGAGAAGATTGTCATAGCTAGATGTGGCAGCCCAAGCACTAACTCATTCGTCCTATGTTATGGATGAGGGTGCGCGATCTGACTAGTTCTGCTACCCTTAATTCTGTTTATGTCCCTCCATGCCCGGTTAAGTGGGGTGTGAGCATTGAGACCATTGACAAATTGTTCCCAGTCAGTTTGCCACAGCTCTGTCATACGCTCTCTGGCAGCAGCAAGGGCAGTTTGAAAGAGCCTCAGCATTTCAGGGGTACGATGTTTTCTATAGGCTAGGCCTAGTCTGCGAGCAGTACGTTTCAATGTTCGAAGTTTAGGATCATTGTAATAAGTATGGTTTTTATATGAGATATGATTATTATGAAAGTTAGTTGAGTTTAGAGTACCAGGAGGTTTCAGAGACGGCTCTAAGTACAGTCATACCTCGGTTAACGATGGCGTCGGATAACGATAAATTCGGTTAGCGATAGATTTTTATGTCAAAATATTGATTCCATTTACGATGTTTGATTTGGTTTACAATATTCGTCCCGGACGTGTCTGCGTGGCGCCCAGCTGTGCGGGCACTCCAGGAAGCGTCAGTGTGCTATTGTTTACAAGCAAGAGCGACCACCACCCACTCCACCCACGCATTCATACCAGTATATTGTCATTATTCCACTGCTTTTAGTACTTGCAACTGCTAAATAAGCTACCATGGGTCCAAAGAAAGCTCCTAGTGCCAAGCCTGTGGTAAAGAGGCTCAGAAATACAGTAGAACTGAAGGAGATAATAGAAAATTATGAAAGTGGAGTGCGTATCATTGA